>REGO01000129.1:3336733-3464158 GCA_010120015.1 Rhombomys opimus
ACAAATCCTTGTTTTCCTCACATTGGTGGATGCATAGCTCAGCATTTAAGTTTCTTAGATTTCTTGTGATTCGTGGGGCAGAGTTCTAACTAGTAAATACTGGAAATGGCTGGACAGCTGGAACTTGCTGCAGAGCTAGCTTTATTTGATTGTATATGGGGTCTGGGGATCCTATGACGAGGGATCTCTCCCCTAGTACCTCCGATGCCCTTGATCCCACCCTTAACACATCAGGATCAGAAGGTTGCTTGGGTTTGCACATCAGTGGTAGATGTTTCCTGCCAGGATCTTGGATAGGTGCTCTAGGTTGGGCTTTACTGGGAAGCCTGAAGGGAAAACTGTGTGGAAGCCTTTGAGCAGAGGCAGTTCCCATCCTGGCTCGCCCAGCCTGGCTCCTTGTTGACTTGGAAAAATCAATCTGTTGCTTAACTTGCTGCTATGAGGGTTTTTGTTTTTGTTTTTCAAGAGTGTGGGCACTAGCTTGGTTATAAGGAATTGTGTACAGAAGAGCTCAAAGAAAAACCCTGTTCTCCTCCTTTTCCTCTTTCCCCATCCCGTTCTTTCCCTCCCCACTTGCCTGTCCTCCTCTCCCCTGTTCCTCCTTCTTCTTTTCAAAGACACAATCTTCTGTATCCTAGGCTGGCCTCAACCTTCTTAAAAAGACAGGGATGACTTTGAACTTCTCAAGTTCCTGTCTGCACATGCTCAGTGCTGAGATGGCCAGATTCATGCTACATTTACCAACTGAATGTTGGCCAGCAGAAAAACCTGTTAGCTGTTTAAGGTATTTTTTGACCCTGATAACTCCCTCATCCATATACAGTTCTCCTACAAGATCAGAGGCAGTTGAGCTCCTGAACTTGAACTATGGCAGGAGCTCTCCCAAGTTTGGTTCTGTGCCCTTTCATTATGAACTGTGCACTCTGCTTCGTTCCTTTCATCTGTGAAATGGGGTGTTACCGGCATTTGTCCATAAGGAAGGCCTGGGAAACATTAGCTCTGTTAGCAGCTAACAAAGAGCCCAGCTCTGGGCCCAGTGCACCATAAGTGGTATTTCAAAACCTGTGTTACAGTTTACAGAGTAGGCTTTTACTCTCTGGAGACCACGATGTCCCCACGTGGATACAGAAAACAGTGAATAAACAGAATGAATAAAACTGGGGGAGACAGCTCGAAAAGTGTTTCCCTCAACAGCAGAGACTTAAAGGCGGGGCGCCCCTGCTTCCTCTGTGAGGTACACAGGGGTGACAAGATTCAGTTGCTTTCGGTTTGTTTTTCAGAGCGGGGAGGTCTTTAACTTTGTACTCTCCAGGGAATGCATTGGAAGTCTTCTGTTGCAAGTGGACTCTTCAACTGCTGGAGCTCCAGCTACACTCTTGACAGTTTTGTCTACATCAGCAAGCCCCCAGGGGAGGGGGGGACCCCTGGTGGTGACTGTCAGAGACTGACTGTGGCCCGGGCTAAAACAGTGCCCATCGGCTTGATTCCCAGTATGTGGAGCCATGGGGAGGAGGTAGAACTTGTGGCAGGCAGGCCCGGTGAGAGGCCCTCGGGTGGCTGGGCGCACACCCTTGAGAAAACAGTGAGACCTCAGTCTCTTGCTCCCTTTGCTTCCCTTGTAGTGACTTGCTGCTTACCGCATGCTCCTATCATGGTGTACTCTCACCTCCAACTACAGAAACAGCTGGCTGACTGTGGATTCAGGTCTGCATACTGTAGGCCAGAAAAACAAATACACACACACTTTTCTTTTTAAGTAGAGCAAGGTGAGAGGTTGAGACAAGGTCTCATGTATCCCAGGCTGGCATCAAACTAAGCAGCTAGCCATGATGACTTTGAACTTGTCACCCACCTACCTCTTCCAAATGCTGAGCCTGTGCTACCATGCCCTGTGTTTGCCCAGGATTTTAGCTGTGCTAGGCGCTCTACCAAATGGGCTCCACGTCCGGCCCGGCAGAAACCTTGCCAGCTGATATCTGATATTTGAGGAATTTGTTTCACTAATGTCAAGCTGCCTCACAGGCTATGTTCTAGAACACTTTTTTTCAAGTTTTAGGGTGTGAACAGAGAACCAGAGTACCCGTCCCATCTCACCATGAGTGGTATCAAAGGTTGATTTTTCAAAGTGGGGCCTGCTCCCGGAGCTGACTGGGAAGGAGGGCTGTAACCCTCAGCAGATGAACTGCGGGAACCCCTCCCAGCTATGCCGACCTTACAGGAGTTTAGATCCGAAGGTCTGTCGGGGCACTGCCCACTCACCGCTTGACCTAGCTGCAGCAGGTACATAGGTGAGCCGTGTGGCTTTTTGGTGTTACAGGTTCTGCAGCTGTTGGGCAGGAGCTGACGCAGAGGCACGGAGGGACACTGCTTGCTGGCTTGCTCCCACAGCTTACTCAGCCTGCTTCCTCCTTATGATACACAGGACCATGGCCCGCAGTGAGCTGGCCCCTGCATCGCACACTTCCCAGCTCATTTTCTTTTCTGTGCAACTGACTCATCCAAATGGGGACTGTGGTGTGCTTGGGCTACTGAAAAGAAAAACACGAGTCTCTAGCAGGAGCTGGTCACGAACATCCGGAAAGCTGTGAAGTTTTATTGTCGTCACTGGGCATCACCCATTCCGTTCTAGCTCCACTTTGATTAAACCGCTCTATCAAGTGGCAGGCTTGCATTGAGGTATTATTCCTGTGTTTTAAGCATTGTTTCTTAACAACGCAAGGCTGCTTTCCATCCAAGTCACACAAAGCCGTGTGGGAAGTTGAGAGGGCTTTGAATTATAAGAGTTACGCTGAAGTCGAGGTCAGTAATGCGGTTTATTTACTTGGGGACACCATGCAATCTGTATTTGTATTCAGAGACTGAACTCTGAAGCAGCTTCAATGGACATTTGCTTACTGTCATCGTGCAATCACTTGCAACCAAAAATGCATTGTCCTCAAATATAATTGAAATAGAGTAGGAGCTGTGCTGTTACACATCGAAATGCAGGAAAATAGTAGACTAGACTCCCTGAGCTTTCTAGGATGCCTTAATGGAAGCATAAATACCGTAATCATATGCTTTTTGCATGCATTTTACCATGAAGAGAAAATGCCAGTTTTAAAAGAAAAGACCTTTGTGAACTTATTCCCCTCCCCGCTAAAACTGGAATCCTGTTGCGTCAAAAAGGAGTCTGGCAGACACAGAACAAAACTGATTTTCTGAGATACAGGCAGCTATTAAGCGCGTGCCCTTTGGAAAATCTTGGGTCATATAACAAAATTGCATTTGCTATTCAAAAAGTCAAATACTACTTTTGCTCCTCTCACTCGGGAGCATTTATCTCTGCTTTCCTTGAAATGTGAGAAGGTAGTCCTGGAAGGGGGTAAAAGCTGTCAGTGAGTCTGTAGGGGCCACTGCCGCCCCCTGTGCCCTCAGACCTGGGCCTCACATCTGTGCCCTCCACACATTCCTGACACTGTCCCCTGCAAGTGTCCTCAACACTGTCACCCTCCCCTCGGTGCCACACCGCACCTGACTTGGTCCCGCCCCTCGTTTGCTGAGGGCGCAGCCCTCTGTCCCCGTCAGCTCTGAGAAACACACCCCTTCTGCAGTCACCACCATCTCTTTCTGTGGACAGAACCTTTCAGCTGTCGCCCATGACAGGTACCTGCCAGTGTGCCAGGCCGAGCGATTCTGGGTCGCTTTCCCTTCTGTAGCATGGCTTCAATAGGAGTTTAAGATCCTCCTCATGTCCAGTCTCTACTTCCACCGCTCCCTGGGGTTTTGAACCTAAAATGAAGTCTGGCTATGCCTCACCTTTACTTGGGACTGTTGCATGCTTATGTCTAAGATGTCACCTATTGCCCTTAGCATGGGCGTCAGGCTTCCCCACCTTCTCCATTCAGGTTCATGTCATGCGGCGTCATGCTAACTCACTATCACTGTAAAAGTATAAACCTAATTGCACCAGGTACACAGGTTAGCCAAATGGCGTTTAGGTATTCCGAGGTATTTTGGTGAAGAGGCGTGTCCTAGTTAGGGTTTCTGTTGGAGAGAGAAAACACCGCGACTGAATGAAACCGGAGCAGGGGGAGGGGGAAGGGTTTGTTTGGCTTATACTTCCAGGTAACAGTCCATTCTAAGGGAATTCAAGCCAGGAACCTGGATGTAGGAGCCGTTGCAGAGGCCATGGAGGGTGCTGCTGACTGGCTTGCTCCCGTAGCTTGCTCAGCTGCTGTCTTACAGACTCAGGACCGTAATCCTAGCAGTGGTGGTACCCCCAGTGAGCTAGGCCTTTCACATCAATTATCAGCCAAGAAAATGCACCACAAGTTTGCCCACTGGCCAGTGTGGTGAGGAAATTTTCTCAATAGTTATTTCCTCTTCTAAAATGACTCGCTTGTATCTAGCTGCCCTAAAACTGGCCATCACACAAACTGAGCAGCCTCCCTTCACCAAGCTGTCTGATAGAGTTAGAGATTCTGCAATTAAAACAAAGCTGAGGTGACACAAACAACCAACAAATGAAATTGTGGAAGTAATGAAGCCATAAATAAGGTCACGGCTAATCTTTAAGACATTTTGGTTAATTCTTTTTGTTGATTAACGTTGCCCGAAACCACAATTTGTTTATAGAAGTAATCTGTGGGGTAGGGTTGTCTATTTATATATTTATTTCCGCCTTAGGGAACACTTATATATTCTACAGAAATGCGGGGCTAAATGAAAACTACTTTAGACTTTGATAATCATCAGTAAATTGCCCCCAGCAGAGTGTACTCATTCAGTCTTAATGTCTTTCTTGTCACAGGGCCCTGAACTTGTGGGTCTTTGATGATGAGGTGTCTTTGCTACTGTGGCCGAAATCTACTTCACTGTGTGGCACAGTGTGTTATTTTAGTGCCTAGCAAATCTTTGCACACTGCTTTTCATGTACTCTGGTACAATAAGCCATCTTTCGCTTTCAGTCTGGCTAACCCGTTTCCCCTTCCCTTCCACAATCCAAACTCGCTGCTTTAAGTGCCAATCTTATTGGTATTTAGTGATCTTAGGCTGGTGCTATTTCCTTTTTCGTTCCTGCATAAGGACGGAATATCAGTCTACTATTAATATAAATTCATGAGGATTTATGTGGGGCCCTGTGGTGAGATGCATTTTCAGCTTCTTGGGAGACTTTATCGAGCCCTGAATCCACAATCCATTTTTAAATTAACTCCCCAGATGTTCCAGGCCCCTTCCTTGGGCACCTAAGTTCTCCCATGGAGGTTTGAATACCCTCTATTTCCTTCTTCATTCTTTCTTTTTCCATGTTTTCTTCATTTGCCGATTCTGTGTATCTGAAAAATAGCACTAATTGATTTAAAAGGAGGTTTTCCCTTTCTAATCAAGGAAATAGCTGAATTATTCATAGCTCCTTTTACCCAGCTGTTTACATGAAGATATGGAAAGGAATGGACTTTCTAGATTGTTACAGGACAGATGAATAAAAATTACCTGATGATACATTTGAAATTACAAAAAACATACTAAAATATTAAAAGAGTGAATGTATGTTAATGTTCAGAAATGTTCCTTTTCTTATGTAGTGTCCCAGCTGACCTTAAACTAGCTGTATAGCCGAGGATGATCTTGAACTCCTGAACCCCTTGCCCATACCTACCATATGCTAGAAATACATTAAGTGCTTCTGAGGTGGGAGAATTAAACCTAGGACTTTGTGCTGTGTAGGCCCTGTTCCAACCGAGTTACAGCTCCAACCAGAAATATATGTTCGTACAATCAATACTCTTAAACAGAATTTTGTGTAAGGTTTTGCCTTTCGTTAATCATTTTTTATCTCTCATTCTTTAAATGAATTGTCTTACTGAGTCATGTTCCCTAACTGTGATGATTTATTGGTTGTTAACTCAACAGGATCTAGAATCACTCCAGAACAAATCTTTGGACATGTCTGCTAGGGATTATCCAGCCTAGGTTGACTGGGGAGGGAACCAGTCAATTTTTATTAGTTTTATTATTAGTTTATTAAATTATTATTTAATTATTAGTCAATTAAATTATTTTTAATAATTAAATTATTAAATAGTTAATTAAATTATTATTTAATTATTAGTTAATTACTAGTTAATTAAATTATTATTAGAGGGTATTCAAACCTCCATGGGAGAACTTAGGTGCCCAAGGAAGGGGCCTGGAACATCTGGGGAGTTAATTTAAAAATTAACTGTGGTGGGTCAATTTGTAAATGTGGTGGGTGCCATGCCGTGGGCTGGGGTGCTGGACTTCCTTAAGGGGGGGTTAAATGAGCATTGTCCCTCTTTGCTTCTGTCCATAGATACAACGTGTTCCTCTTTGCTTCCTGACTGTAGATACAGTGTGACCTGATGCGCAAGCCTCCTGCTCCATTACTTCCACTCATGGTAGACTGTACTCGTACAGTATAAGCCTAAATGAACCCCTCCTTCCTTAAGTTTGGAAGGAGTTTGGAGCAAACCAAAAAGAAAAGACAACAAAGTGCAACTAAAAACAAAAGTGTAAACGGCACAAATATAGTAAAAAAAGGCACTAAGTTTCCGACACGGCAAATTTACCTGGGCAAGTGTGACTCCAGGCCCAAGTCCTTGATTGCAGAAGCTGGAGGGGCAGGGATGGGGTAGGGAGTGGGGATGGAAATGGGGGTGGCTGGTAACATAGGGTTTTTAAAAATGCCTTTGGACTACAAGGATAGACTCGTTTCTGATGAGCCTTCTGTGTCCCTCTTTCCTTTACCCTGCACATTTAAGCTCTGCTATTATTGAAAGGCTTCAACACTTTGAACAAGCCCAAGCTCTAGGGCTTAGCTGAGAATTCCTGGAGGTCCATGCAGCTCCTAAAACGCTGTTCTGTCCCAGCCAAGTGCTGTAATTATGGGTAGTGATGTGGACAGAAATGAGTAAGAACTGAAAATAACTAATTCATGTATGTGGTAGATAATAGAGAATTTCATGCATTTGAAATTGCATGAAAAGTGTTAGAATGAGTAGATTTGTATCCTTGCACTGAAATGCACATTTTAACCATGATCTTTCAACAGAACCTTTAGTATTTGGCTTTTCTTTTCTTTCTTTCATTTCCCCCAATTCCTTAGTGTATCCTGGGTGCCTTTGAAGCCCTTCTCACATGGTACCAAATTTGACTGCAGGGTTCAGTGTGCTGATATGAAATGGGGAACTAAGCTGTCGACCCAGCAGCAGAAGCCTGATCTCTAAGAGGGTGGGATGCCTGGCCTACATCCTTGAGAGCTATTCTGTCCATGGGAATGGGGCAGGATTTTACTAAAGTGCAAAGTGCAGATCTTCCTGTTGTGTGTCAACTTTCCATGTCTGTGACAGATAAACTGAGATGTCAGCTTAAAATGAGAAAAAGTTAATTTTGTTTTCAGGTTTTGAAGATGTAGACTGTGACTGGGTGCCTGGCGCTTTTAGGGCTCTGTGGGAGACTCACCTCATGTCAGGAGGGCAGGGATAACAGAACCATTACCTCATAAACAGCTATGGAGCAATAAGAAGGGGCTAAAAGGTTGTCTTGGTGTCACTTTCTAAGGCAAACTCCCAGTGGCAGGCCTTCCTGAAAGGTTCCAGCACTTCCCAGCAACACCGTGGCCTGGAGACCAAGCCTTTTAAGATGTGGCCCTTGGATGACACTCACCCAAACTGCTCCCTTGTTGATCAGCTGACTGACTGGCTAGTGAGGTCCAGGGATCTTCCTGTCTTTTCCTTCCCTGCCTGGGCATGTAGTTGCCTCACCATACCCAGATTCTATGTGGGTGCTGGAGATCTGACCTCAGGTCTGGAAAGCACCTTACCAGCTGATCCCACAGCTTTTAAAACTTTGCATCTTTCATTTTTCGCTCTCCTCCTCTTCCCCTCCCCATACCTCTTTCATCACAACTACCACCACCTCCTCCTCCTCCTCTTCATTCTTTCTAGCTTTTATTTTTGAGAAAAGCAGCTTGAGCCTCACACTAGTGTTAACCTTGTTGATGAACAGGTTTATATCCAACACCCTGCCCTGCTTGTAACTGATTTTGATGTGAGCTAAGTTTTTAGAGGGGTAGATGGCTCTCTGGTTGTGTACTGGAACTTCCTTTACAGCTTTCACGAGACCGTCCCTTCCTGACTTTCATATCTTGTGCATTCTTGAAAGTATTTAAAAGTCAAGGGAATTCCAGTGCCACACACGTAGTATGCTTTTGGGTTGCAAGAGGCTGTTCTCCCAAAGAGCAGGAATTATGATGCCGCTCTCTGCAGACAATGCAGACACTCCTGCTGCCGTGGGAGGGTCCAGAGCTCACACGGAAGCCAGCCGGCCTTCTCAGCACTGTAGGGATCAGCATGTGCAGCCTGAGGCGTGCTTCTTGGGCCCAAATGTCCCTCTTGACCTTTTCTGGGTCCTTCCCAGGCTTGCTCACTGAAATCATGTGAGTCTGAAATTTCCCATTTGGATTTTCTACTTGAAAGCCTCCAGGGCTCACAGTGGGCAGAAGGGCAGCTGGTGAAGTAGCTAGCCAGGGAGACAAGGTGGGCGCAAGTGACAAGCTGATGGCCTTTCAAATTCCAGGGTGACACGCATTCATCCCTTGAGAAAAAGATGCCCAAGTGTTTTGATAGAGAGTGCAGCTTTCCCTAGATCACTCACCTGGACCGTGGCTGTCTGTGAGGGCCATGTCTGTGGCCACAGCAGCTGTGGGGGTGGGCAAGCAAAGCCAGCAGCAGTGTCTCAGGAAATGCAGATGAGTTCCAGGTGAGTGCCCATTCATTGTCTACCTTCCTGACGGTATATTGCCTGCTAATGTTTTGACATCATAGCATGCATGTGACATAAGTCCGTGGTTTTCTCATGCCTTCAATTTGAGTTAAATTGTATTTAAAGCAGGGGCTTTTGCCTGTTTAGTTTACTGTTATATTCCGAGCTTTAGCATAATGGCATTCACACAAGTATATATAAATGAAGAAATGAAGATCAGTGAGATGGCTCTTCAATTAAAAGCACTTGCCACCAGGACTGCCAACCTGAGTTCAATCTCCAAGATCCATGTAGTAATATAAGAGAACCCACTTCTGCACGTTGTGGCACACGTGCTTGCACGTGCGTGAACACACACACACACACACACACACACACACACACACACACTAAAGCAGATTTCTTCTTATGACAGTTTCTGTAATGTGTATTATAACTATAAAGGGCCTGTTTTAGAAACATAAGTCACTTTTCATGTGCCTGCAACCCCACCTCCTCATGAGGCTGAATCAGGAGGGTCGCTGAAGCTTATGAGTTGGAAATTTGCTTTTAGGAGATAAAATGGTAATCCTGGTTGGCCTTGTGGACCTTCCCCAACTGGCCGGAGATCAGATGCAATGCTCCACATGTGATGCAATGTGGTATGCATGTCATCAGTCCTGACTTCACATTCCTGAATAGTGTCCGGCTCATAAGAACTCTAGAATGTCATCCACAGGCTGCATGCCACAGGCCATGCTCATTGGCCTGCGGTGATGTTGGGAACTGGAGGAAGTTAGGCTAAGGGTGTACTCTGCCTCTCTCGTTAGGATGCCATGAGCTGGTCCAGCCTTCTCTGCTCTATCCTCTTGCCATGATGTGCTCACAAGCCCAAAGGACAGGGCCAAGGTTTCCTGTCATGTATAGAGATGGATTCTCTCAGGCCTTGAGTCCCAGTGATGGCCAGCTGTCCACTAGGGCTGTCGGACATCCACCGCCATCATCACTGGCAGCACCACACCATCATTCTTGAGTTCTAAGGAGGATGTTCAGAAGCAAAATCATGGGCTGTGTTGATTCCTTTTGTCTGTGTTACATATGATGGCTCTTTGCGTATTTTTAGCGTCTCTCTTGTCTAAATGCTTGTTTTAGATTTCTCTGCTTTGAGTTTTGCTGAGACAATTGGTGTCTGCCGTGCTGTACCCAGTGTACCAGGGCTGAATACTCATTGCTGTGGACATTTGATTGATCTCTGTAATTAGGATGCAACATAATCTGCAGCAATTAGGTATAGTCTTGAAGTTGAATAGCCTGCAATTAATTGCCAAAGCAGGAGGCTCAGGTGCACGGGATTTTGGTGCTTGAGGACACTAGCAATGGCTGCAGACTGGGCTGGGCAGGCTGTCCTGCAACTTGCAATGCTTCCTGAATGCAAGGCTTACTTCAGTCTCTTCATTGCATTCCTCCTAGAAATGTGGAGTGGAGTGACAGCTCTACAATATACTAAATAAAAAAGGTGCCACAAAATCACACAATATTAGTGTGTAAATGCCTTGTGTTCACTATATGATAACTACTTCAAATAACACTGAGTGTTAATAAAGAGGCAATAACCTATTATCAATATTTTTTTTTTCTGGTAGGCAGGAAGGGTTCCAGCTTGGAAATGATACATGAAACATGAGAAGGCCACACTTTATTCTCAAGACGATGTCTTTGCTGCCATAGTTGGTCCACTTGTGTGGGTTCTTGGCTTCCTGCCTTCTAAATTAGACCCAGAAGAAGCTAAACACCCGTCACGGACTAAAGTCATAGATTTGGGTTGTTTTAATTAGGTAGGTGTGATTTAAAGGTTGCTGAAATAAAAAAGGCTTATTCATTTTTCATCAGTAATCATTTGCCTTAATATTTCATTAGCACCTGCTGACTTGCAGGCTTCCTTCTGGGCTTTGACTCATTGCGATTGCAGATAGCATTTTCGCTCCCTCTTCCCTTCTTCTATACCGTGTACTTTCATCTCTGAGAGAACTGTTAAGAAGTTTCTAGCATTCACAGGCCACTAATTGAGCATACTATGAAGATTTATAATAAAGCCAAGAATTCTCGGCTGTGTGTGCGTGTGTGTGTATGCATGTTGGCAGTGTCTGTTTGTCATTTGAATGGCTATGATGTGTAAATTTTCTATTTTACATGTGCTGTAAAGTCAAGGCTGAGTCCTTGTTCATAGAAGTGAGCAGGGCCTCATGTTTGGACTCTGCTGTGGCTGAGACCTCACCCTGCACGTGTGCCTGGTCTCAGGAGCAGCTGGCTTGCCCTTGTCCACCCAGATGGGAGCAGCTGTGCTGCCATGGGCGGAGGACCATGGTGACAGAGGGGAGCTGAGGGATGGGCCTCAGAGCGCAGAGCTGGGTTCAGAGTGGAACTTTGTTCTAGGGTCAGGCAACTGTGTGAATAGTGTGACCAGACGGGCAGGACAGCTAGGGGAAATCCAGCAGAGAAAGCTTAAGTCCCAGATTGCAAGCAAGCACTTCTTACAGAGCACATGGATGGTAATGGCTCAGGTTTGCTGGGACCCACTAATCTAAAATGAAGACTCACACAGTAGAAGCTGCAGTTCCGGCTGACTAACGCTGACAGTGAGAACAAGAAAGTAAGTAAGCAAGAAAATAAATACCTGAGTGCTTTCCATTTCTTCTGGACTATGAAACACCCCATTTCTTCACAGCCGTGCTGACTGTACCAGTCATGATGCGAAGTAGGTGTTGCAAACTGCTCAGAAGTAAAGATCCATGTCTTAAAGTTCTTGGAATATGCAGTCAAAAGTCAATGTGTTTACTGATCTGGACCCTTTGCTTGCTTTTTGTTAATTCCCAGAAAATTGAATACTGGTCTCCCTGAATCCAGATTTCTGTTCCAAAACTATGTCTAAAATATTGCCTTTAATCTTAGCACTCAGGAGGCAGAAGTGGGTGGATCTATGTGAGTTCCAGGCCAGCCGGGGCTACATATTATCTGAAAAAAGAAAGATGGCTGAGAAGAGATGGTGAATTTGCTTGCCTTGCAAACACAGGATTTGAGTGTGAACCCTAGCGCCCACACAAAAGCCAGGTTTGATGAGTATGCCCTTGTAATGAGGCACAGCAGGGTCCCTGTGGCTCCCTGGCTGGCCAGCTCCAGGCTAGTGAGAAACCCTATCTGAAAAAACAGGGTGGAGAGTGTCTCAAGTTCAATGCCACACGGATGCCCCCAAGTACACGCACACCAGCACACACACACACACACACGTGTGCACACAACACGAAAGAGTCATCAGCAAAAGTACAGTAATAGCAACTTAGACTGAAAAGATGCTTCATTTGGTGGCTGTACTCTCTGGAAAACAGATGCCTTGCTCTTCTCAGGTTAGTATTAGTATGACTTGCTTTGGATGACTAAGTGTGTTGTAATAATTTTATTCTTGTGATGATGTTTGGGATTCCTGGAAGAAGCTGTAAGGCAGCATATAAAAGTATCTTTTATTTGGCCCAGCCTTTGTCCGTGTGACCCCCTCTGCCTTCCTTTCCCACTTCCAGAATAGCAAGGCATGAGCCCTGCCTGGAGTGGCTTTAGATTCGAATCCAGCTCTGCCCCCTTTTTGGTTGTTTGGCAAGTTCTTGACCTCTGTGGGCCTTTTTATAATCATCTCTATTTTCCTTTTCTTGCCCCATTGTTGGAGCATATGTCAGCTGTGTCCTGCTTTTTATATTTAGAAAAGCTGGTCTTTCTAAGCGTGCGTTGTGATCACGCTGGAAGCCAGCAGACTGAGTAGTATAGACAGCATTTCTGATGGTAGCACTCTTCCAGTCTTCTGGGAGAAAAACAGACGGACTTAAATAACACAACCAGTTTTATTGACCATGCTGTTTATTTTAATAGCTCAGCCAGAATGGTTTGATTGACTTTTTAAAAATCTGGTATGTGTTTTGCCATATGGATAAAGCCATATCTGAAGAACCAAGCTAATAAGCCTTCTTTTCCCTGCCAGCGAATCATGAAAGTTGTTAGCAAAATGTTTTATCTTGAGTGGGTCCATTTTCTAAGCTCTTGGTGAGGGAAGCACCCATCTTGAGGGATAAAGAGCGGCTTATCTTCCATCAGTCACTGAAAATTTGTTGTGTGGAAGAGCCATGTGCAAACAGCATGTGCAGCCAGCAATCGGGCTCCGTCTACTGTTCCCCAGAGCTGCTCCTGCCTGACCGATGAGTGAGGCCTCTCACTCATCCTCAGGGCTCACAAGACGTCTGTAGAGCACTGTCAGTATGGTGCCTCTGACTGGTTCATCTGCAGTCACGTGGCACCTTTGCAGTCCCAGGTTTAGAGCTCGGTCCTCTCACTGTGGTCTTATTGCAAGGTGGAGCAGGAGGGACGGCCATCACGTAGGCCTGAAATGTGGCTGGTTCCTGTGTTTTCTTTGGTTCCAGTTGTCTACACTGACAAGTTTATTCTGGACCACTTCATCCTCTCCTTGCTGGTGGTAATTCCTTAAAATGTTTTCAGTGGTTCTTCTGCCAAAGATTTCTTTCATCTGTTCATTTCCTTCTTACTCTTATTTCTTCCTTGCAATTGGTTTCAACCCCTGTCTAATTTTCCTTGTCAAATCCACTATCAGGAGGTCATCTTTTCTGTGTCTACTTTCTGCCTTTAGCACCCTCTCCTCTTTGGCTGTTTCATGCTCTCCCTGGCCTTCATTCCTGACTCACCTATTAGAGGTTTATTTGTTCCCTTCATACCCAGGGCTCTAACTAATGTACTGACCTGTCTCATCTTCTCCCTGTCACTCAAATACAGCTGAAATTCTCTGTAGTAGTTGACCCTTCACAAGCTGCAGCGCTGACTCCCAATAAAGCTCTTGCTAGGCATACCACAAATCAAGAAGTCCTCTCTTTATTATTGTGACCGTGGCTTCTTCTGTGTCTCCTCTCCCTGGGTTCTTACAGGCATCTCTCATGTCCTTGATCTTTCTCTCCCTCCTTCCTTCACCTCCTGCCTAGTTATGAAGTTTCATAGATTCTGTCTGTGCTGTTTCTCTGTGAGTTTGGCCTTAATTGCGTCTCCTTTATCTGATGTAATATAAGCAGTATAGTGTGTTTCAGTGCTGCTATTGGCCAGCTGAGAGCCTGCTTGAACAGGTCTGTTGGCACTACCTTCTTGAGTCTAGCTAGGTGGATAGCAAACACACAGGCTGCAGAAGAAAATCCATTTACCTTGTGAGCCTTCATGGCCTTAGGTCTCCTCCAGTCTCCCTACCTCAGGCCATGTTGAAAGTTTTCATACCCCCTGCTAGTGTGGCATGCTCTTCTGTAGGCTGTCTTCCCTGTTGGTGAAATCTCAGGCCTCCGGTGCCCTTGGCTGCACATTGAGAACCAGTCTCCATCTTCTGTGGCTCCAGAGCCATTGGCGTTTCTTCTGAATGCCCCAGGGGCTGCCCCAAATGGTTTAATGGTCTTCATCTCCTCTCTTCTACAACTGAATTCTCCCTGATTTTTCCTTGGTTGGGAAATCTTCAGACATTTCTTAAGGGCTGGTTTTGCTTCTAGAATGCAGTCTCTGGCCTAAGGAACAATATAAATGGTAAGTTTCCTTCAAGGAAAAATAGCTCCTCATAGGGAGATGAGGACGCTGTCAAGTCTGGCCCATTCTGATCCCTCACAGCCTTTTGAACATTTTGAATAGTTTAAAGGTGGGGGTATAAAGATGAATGGGAGAAATAACATTATTTAATGACAGATTGCTTTTTAAAGATACCTTTTTAATGAAATGTGACCCCAGAAAATAGAGATAATTTCCTTTGAAGACTGTGGTGTTAAACTATTGTTAAACTATGTTATACTATGATGTTTGTTATGACTTTTCGAAAAAAAAAAAAAAAAAAAAAAGCCAAATCCAGAAGTGATTGGGGCTGAGGATGTGGCCTCCTGGGTTGAGTGCTTGCCTAGCATGCATGTAGCCTGGGATTTAGTCCCTAGGACCACATACACTCAACACACACATGTAATCCGAGAAAGTGGGGGTTCGAGGAGCAGCAGTTCAAGTCCATCCTGGGCTACATCAGACCCTGTCTCAAACAAGAAATAAAACATTGTAATGATAGACATCTGTGTGTTAGAGGAGGGGCTTGCCATAGCTCCCTCTTGACATCATTGGTCAAAAGGAAACCGTGAAGGGTATTTGGCCCCCCTCCTGTCTTCCTGTGTGGGTGGTCAGGCTCTGAGGGCACCCTGTTTAAACAGACACGTTTTGCTGATTTCCTTGAAATATTTCCTAAGTAAGTAACACATTATCCCTTAATCAGCTTCCTTTGAGCTATCTAACAAAGTCTTATTCCAATTACTTTCAAATTCTAAGCAGAAGCACAGGTAATTAAACATTGTAAGAAGGAGTCCCCTGTCACTGGGGTATATCAAGTTCAGGTGCCGGGGAACAAATACTAAGGTTTATTAGCATTATCAGTTACTGGTCTTGAGGGGTTAGCCATGCCCAGGGACTGATGGAGTGACATGGGAGTTCCCTGTTCCTGACACTTGAGCACGTCGTGGACTTGGGACACTGTGATGGGCACTCTTCTTGCCTCTGTGACAACATCCCCGACGAGAGCAACTTAAGGAAGACTGTTGGCCCCCAGCGTGGGGGGTCTCATCACAGTGGGAACGTCAGCTGTGTGCACTTTCTGCAGCCAGGAAGCGGAGAGACACCAGTGCCTCGCACAGCCCCTTTCCCCGTTTCTTCAGCCTGAGCCTGTGCAGATGCTGCCACCCGAGTTCATCATGCGTCATCCCGCTTCTGTTAACCCGATACAGGCAATCCCCCACAGACTTGCCCAGAGGTTTGTTTCCATGGGGACTCCAAGCCCCATCAAGTTGACAATAAAGCTTCAACCTTCGTAGTCACCAAGTGTGTCTTCCCTCTGTAAAATGAGACAACCGTACGCAGGTGGCCAGGACGGTTTGTAGGATAAAAGGGATACTGTAGTAAAACACGGAGTGGCAGCTGCTTCCGGGGTTGTAAATGCCTCTAATTGTGGCACAGGGCAACCCTCAGGGCAGACTCTGCTTCTGCACAATTTTTGGAATCTTTGAAATGTGCATGTGTCTGAAAGTGCCTGTCAGGGTACAGATATTATGATTAAAGTCAGATCCTTACAATAAGTAGATCAGAATTCAGTGTGTAGAGTTATTGCTCAGATAAACTTTCTGTTTTAAAACAGCACGGGTTTTAGACAAGCTCTTAGACATTACTTGGAGTGAAGTTTAATGTAAATCAGCAGCTAGCTGAGGTGGATGGTAAAGAAGATGAAGTAATGTCCAACCATGGCCCACTGGGCCGTGTCATGGGCACAGGCCGCACTGGTGACTGCCACTTTCTGAGTCTGATTTGGACGGCAGCTACTGAGAACATTTCAGATCCGGGCATCTGGGCCAGGAGCTACAGTTAACGCTAATTGGTAAAGGAATTTATTTCATAGTTTTCATGATGTGTTGCAGTGGTAAAATAGATTATTTTTAGATTCCCAATATAAAATTGTTTTCTCACTAGATAATTATAATTGCTCTGTGTGTAACACAAATTTCAAATATTTGATGTTATTAGTAACACCAGTGTAATGGGAACTAACAAGATAGAAATGCAAATATAATTCTCCCATTTCTTTCATGTGTCTGCAAAGGGAGAATGGTTTCTGAGAATTCCTTTGAATGTGTGTGCTTTCTGAGAGTACCATGTTGGGAGTAAGGCAGTTTGATGGGTACCCACTTCCTTTTTGTTGTTGTTGATGAATTATTGGTTTTTCTTAAATTTTATGTTCATATCCAGAATCATAGGTTTCTGCCGTGTTGTAGCCGGGAGGAGCCGATTTTACCTATCCTAAAGTCACAGGGACAGAAAAGGGCTGGGAGATACAGATAAAGGTAGTTTTATAGCCTGTGTGGCCTGACACTGCCTTGGGACCTGGAAACTAGTGCCCTCTGCCTGCAGCCCAGAACAAACCCCCCAATTATCAACAGCCTCCTTTACAGAGTCCTAAAGAGAGAGAATTATTCCTCTATTATGCCAGCTAGAAAAGGAATATATGCTGATCAGCTTAGGTGCAACACTCTTAGCTATAAACAGATCTGAAAGTCCAGCAGACATAACTGTAAATGATGAGCTTGTGTGGTGTGAATGTTTAACTGTTACTTTTTTATTTAAAGCAATAGGTAATTATTGAAAAACCATAAACTTAGGCAGAAGCAGGCATTATTTGAGCTCTGTATCTAGCATCAGTGCTTGGAGGCGTCACTTACAACCAAATGTGTATCAGCGCAATGAGGTGGCTGTCCCGGGCACCATCCAGTCTACGGAGAACCCAGAGAAGAGGCCATGGCTGGGATAGCTCACCATGAAGCAGTTTCCTCTCATGTCAGGATAAGTCCTCTTCCCTCCTGGGCCTGTTGTCCGCCTTATTTTGCTGCCCCCAGCCAGCTGATGCCCCAGGGTCATCTGCGGCCCATGCTAGTCATGCTCAGTAGTTGTGGATTTAGAGGTGTGACCTGTCTTCTCCTCTGCCTGTCCCAAGTTGGTGGCTCCTGCCTCTGCGCTTTGTGTGATGGTAGAGCATGGTTCCTCTGCTGTGGGGCCGGAGGCAGCACGTGCCCCTGACCTTGCCGCCAAGGTGGATGGTTCCCCCTCCTCAGCGGGGCGCCCTGCTTCCTGCAGCTCACTTTCCTCATAGGCCGTGCTGGTTAAGAAGCTGCACCGGACCAGAGGGGGAGGGTCTAGGAAGCGCTGGGCCGGCAGGATGATCAGTGGGTAATGGTGCTTACCTCCAAGCTGATTACATCACTCCCAGGATCGGTGTTGTGGAAGGAGCCAGCTGACTGCCCCAACTGACTGCCTCTGACCTCCACAAACAAGAGAGCACATACATACACTAACAGACACAAAAGTAAATTGATAAAAAAAAATGTACAAAGACTGTCAGTACGAGATTTGCTACTAACTCTTTTCTGCATACCTTCTAGAACCTTCTCTTTTGATAATGTGTAGAATTTCTAGAAACCGTGGCTACTGAGTCAGCGTGTATGTTACGTATATACACGTATGCACATGTGGCAGTTAGATCAGGTAGGAACCAGAGGTAGGCCTCAGGAGTAGCAGTTCCCAGACACTATCTATCTTTTGAGACAGGGTCTCTCACTTAACCTGGAGCTTGCCACTAAGGCTATTCTGGCCAGCGAGCCTCAGCGAGTCCTCTTTCTCCTCTGCCCCATGCTGAAATTGCAGACGTGCCACCATGCCCTGGACATGGGTGCCACGGATTTGATCCAGGCTCTCATGCTGGTGCAGCATTTCCACACTAAGCCGTCTCCCCAGCAACAGCATATATTAATATAATTCTTTTGACCAAATGTTAAAAATTATCTTAGTAGTGAAATAATACTTTTTTCTACAAAATAGGAAGGGAATAAAATCACCCAAACTATAACATGAACAATTTGGAATATTCTTGGTCATGGTGGCGTGGACCCTGGATCTCACCGGCTAGCAGGCTGAGCCTCGTCTTAAAGCCCAGGTTCAGTGAAGACACTGTGAAGAATGACTAACAACACTCATGACTACTGGCATGTGTGCTTGTGTGCAATAAACAAAACACATAGTGATAAATAAGCAAAAACACAGATAAAGTGACACTTTGTTCCCTTGTCCCTGTTTCTCAGAAAAACTGAAAGCTGTCAGTATTGCACAGCTTTACTTAAAAAGCGGTTTTCCGTTGTTTAAGCTGTTTTCTTACGTTTTTCTTTATAATCCGCCTTTTCTCTGTGTTTTCCCTCTGTGTCTTGTGTCTGCTGCAGTCAGAAACCATTGCTGGCTTCCAGCTTCCTTTGTCCTGGGCCCCAGCTTGGGGAGCAGATTAGGACTGGGGAGCCATTCAGCCCTCTGACCTCTGCATTATCCACACGGAACACACTGTTTAAAAAGGCGACAGAAAAGCCTGGCCACCCTTCATTAACTCGGGAAGATCCCAACCAGATTAAAACCCAAGAGAGCCTTGTTGAGCCTGAATGTGTTAGGCTCTGAAATGCACCCCGAGTTCTGAGGAGGAGCACATTTATAGCTTTAATGACTCATTTGGGATTTTACATGCTGTTGCCAAAGCCAGCTATCAACAGCTTTGATTAGAAATCGGGAAAGCCAGTTGCTGAAAGGCAGAGTGAAAAGGATTGTGTTGGATTAGAGAGCCATTGTTTTGAACTGAAGGAGAAGGGAGGCATCGTGGAAGCATCTGAATATGCATTTATTGTAATAGCGGTGGTGAGGTGGAGAGCAGTGGAGTTGGAGTGGCTTCGTTATTAAATTAAGTGTCTTTGTTCGGCTGTCTGGATTCGCCTGTTGGCAGCAGCCCCCTTCTTCCTCATTTAGCTCCATTTTGATGCAGCGTTACATCCTGATTTGTGGGTTGAAATATGTCAGTATTCATAAACCAAATTCATGAGCCATCCTTCAAATTATTTGGTCTGATGAAAGATCATTTACCAGTATGAAGCCAGCCCAGGAGAGGCCTGTGAAATAATGCATTCAAATGCTACCTTTAAAAAACAGCATTCTTTATTCCCAGCCCGAATGCAGGGAGAAGCACTGCTTTAAGCCTTATTATTTTAACAATGTAACGTGGGATTCTAATGTACATCAGAGCAGTGTACTCAAGCATTGAGTACATCCAAATCTCTAAGCTAAATGCACTTTGTGTGTTCAGAGTTTTCAGTGTTAAACTGTGTCAGGAAGAGATGCTTTGTGCCTTGGGAAAACTATTACTTATTGCGTGGAAATTCACACACGGCCACTTCCTAACTGTAGTTGAGTTTGTTAGTCGGCTGTGTTTCTACAAGATAGTCTGCTCTCACACACACAGTGTTCACAGTATAGTATGCCAATATACTATGAAAATTATCAAACACTGTCTCCCGTGCTCTGGCTTCCAAGTTAAAGCCGAGAACTTCCTTCCAACTATTTAAGCGTAAGCATTGTAATGCTCAAACAAAAACAAAGATAACATTCTGTACCTACACAATAGATCAAAACAGCTTCTTTCATCTCCGCTTTGGGCCATCTGTCTAAGAAGAAAGTAAAAGCCCTCAGGAAGCGTCCACGTCTGCAGTCTGCCGTGAAGTTGTAAGGCTCAGGCTCATTCCCACAGCCCAGCAATGTGCCCACGGACTGAAATGGGTTTGTGTTGGCTGGGAGGGGCTGCCTGCTTGACCTCGGCATCTGTCAGTTAGAGCTTTCGGGATCTCAATAGGAATTTTTAAATTCTGGCTGAATAAGATTAAATTCTGTTATTTGAACATCAAGTTTCATGGCTATTGGGAGCAATATTTTCTAACAGCTAAATCATTCTTGCTTTTCAAACATTCCTCTGAACCATCATTCTTCCTGTCCTTACACTGGTGTGTGAGTATCTGTGTGTGTGTGTGTGTGGTGTGTTTCAGAGGACAACTCCAGAGTGGGGTTACTCAGGAACCATTCGCCTTTCCCTTGAGACTGCTTTGCTTGTTGGCCAGGAGCTGGTGGAATAGACTGGCCAGATAAGTCCCAGGATTTTAGGATTATAGGCACAGGCCACCATGCCCACACTCTCCCCCACTCCACCCCCACCCCCAAAGGTTTAATAAGGAGAAGTGAAAAAGCAGTCCTGAGTGTGGGAGGGGCTCTGAGGCAGGGGTCTTGTGAAGTGAGTTCTGGGTGAGGGAGGCACTGTCCTCGCACTTGTAACTGAACTCTCCCCAGCCCAGTGACACCCTCCTGTC
Organism: Rhombomys opimus; assembly: GCA_010120015.1. NCBI lineage: Eukaryota > Metazoa > Chordata > Mammalia > Rodentia > Muridae > Rhombomys > Rhombomys opimus. Next base: position 3,357,298 of record REGO01000129.1, read on the forward strand.
AGAAAGCATGAAAGAGAGACACAGTGACATATGGCATCCTAGAGGCCATTTGTACCAACTGGAGAATGGGTGTGATTGAAGTAAGACAGTGGTGAAGGGTTTCGGCCCCAGGCCATTTCTTCCTGAGCCACCTAACCAGACTGTGAGTGTGGGCTTAACAGTTTGAGCGTCTGCTAGTTTCCAGCTCCGCACTTCCTGCTTTATCAATCCTCCGAACAAAGACTGTGCGACACTCAAGATCAGTCTTCAAACAATACACAATGGGAAAAACAACCCAATCGCAAAGTATTTTCCAAAAGCCAAAAATGCTTTTCATAATGAAATTAAAGGCTTTTGGTTACTCCATAGTGTGTTCCCTGCTCTTTATAATCTCCACTGGCGCTCTGTGCTGGCGGTAACACGGAAGCGGTGTTGATCAGGCAGCCAGGCGATTGTGAGGTGGGATGCAGGTGTGCAGCGAGCGTAAATTTGAGTGTGTGGGAGCGAAAAGAAACACTGTCGTGATAGTTTTCCATTATTGTTAGATACCAAAGAAAAATCAACTTATCAGGAGAGAAGCTTGGTTCATTCCATTGCTTTCAGGTCTGTGGCAGGGTGGTATGGCACGGAGGAGCCCACAGCCTGGTGGGAAGCCTGTGGCAACGCAGAGCTGTTCCGCAGTGACACCTCAACAGGCAGAAAGAGCTGTTTGCTGCAGATGTTTGTCTTTACAGCAGTGTGCTCTAGTGACCTCGGGTTCCCTTTGCACCACCCTCAGGTTCGAATTCGCCCATCAGCGTTGACCTCGGGACCAAGCTTTTAACAGTCTTTCACATTTTCCAGTCTAAACTAGAGATGCTTCCAGCTTTAGCTGATGGTTGTTGGAGTGCCGAACCGTGGGAGTCTGGATGTTTAGGGGTCGGCTTTCCAGGAAGCGCTATCCCTGCTTCCTTGGGTTCTGCACCGTAGGTTACCCAGAGCAACCACAGACCCCCAGACCAGCTTGAGTTTACAGATGAGGGGTCCTGGATGCTCCCCAGGAACCATATAATTCTTCCTCCAGCTCAGCTCTTTACAGGTGTGGCCAGCACCCTTCCCCTGTGCACTCTTCTGCACAGATTGTCTCCATTGATTCCAGTGTGTGTGTGTTGATGCGCTTATGCACAGGTTCACATTCTGTCTGTCTCACCTCCTTCCCTCCCCGTGTGTGTGTGTGTGTGTGTGTGTGCGCGCGTGTGTGCACCTGCCTGCCTGCCTTTGTCTTGTGCATTCTCTTTTTCTCTCTCTGGAGGGCTACTGGGGTCAAACCCAAGGCCTCACATCCTAAGCACGTATTCAGCTACTGTACTGCACCGTGAATCCTGTGGGTACATATGATATAGAGAGGGAGATAGTGTATTCAGAAGTGTTTGAGGTACTCCCACAAGAAAATAACATTTTTATTTATATATTGTCAGACTGTTTTGTTTTTTTGTTTTTTTGTTTTTTTCCTGGAACAAATCAAGATCACTTGATACTGTGTAAAGTATAAAAGACGTGCAGAGGCAATTATTAGAATCTTCACTCGTGTAAACACCACTGCTGACCCTGCTCAGACCTGTAGGACCACAAGTGGCGCCGTTAGTCAGCGCTCATGAAGACCGGCTCTGATGCCAGTCACGTCACACAGACACATGTTTGTTAGTCATCAGAGCTCAGGAAGCAAACAGCAGCAATAGCTAACTCGGCTCTTTATAAACACACAGTCGATTTGGAAACAAAGGAAAAGCAAATAATCCATAAATAATGACCAATTGTATATCTTGCCACATCATCCCCAAAATATGCACTAATAAGAGACGACCTTGCAGGAGCAAACACTTCGAAGGAGGTTGTTCTGAAAGATCCTGAACTGTGGCCAACCTCAGTCCCTGCCCGCAGGTCTTAGGTCTCAGCAGCCAGCCCATAGACCTGGGTGCCCGGCCCCCGCCCTCCACTGAGGGCAGCCATTCTGTGTAGCAGCAATGCTGGGCTGGCCGTTCTCTCCCGTCTCTTCTTTCCCTCCTTGCTGTGCTTCCTGCTTTGAGTTCCAGCCTCGGAACTAACTAGAGGGATGTGTGCAGTCCAGTCACCATGTCTTTCAGAAGAGAGAGAGTGGCAAGAAGATAGTGAAACCTCAGGAGAAAGTGGGAGAAAGGCCCAACTGAGTTAGCGTTCTGAGTTAGAGAATCTTCAAAGAATAACAGCAATTTAATTACTTTCAGACTCCACAGGTCCTTGGAGAAATTATCTAGTTTAATTGAAAAGAAAAACTTACAAATAGCACAAAAGTTGTTGAGAAAACTGTTTTCAGAAGAGCTGCCGTGGACCAGTATTTTGAAGTGGCTTTCTCCCTGGAGGCTGTATATAATACCAATTTCCCCATAATCTCTTTCATTACAGCAAATAAAACAAGATATGTTTGATGTTATTCCAAATGATCTGTGGTATGTAAAAACATCCATTAACTCGAGGATCAGCTTGTGGCTTCACGGCAGAACCTGAAATGCTGGGGTCCTTCCCCAGGAGCCATCTACACATCTGGGTGTGGAGCTGAGAGACTCTCTCTTCAAAACAACAACATAAAAAAAAACCTGAGGTAAATAACGGTGTCTGAGGAACAACCAAGGTTGACCTCATAACGCACACACACAAATAAATCAATAACAAATGGAATAAATCATTTCCCCTTTGAGTATCTTGCATGCCTTGTCACTGTAATGGAAAATTGTCTTACTCACTGCTCTAAGTCTCTCTTAAAGTCCACCAGCACTTAGTGGTGGTGTCATTGATGCTGCTCAACAAATGACAAATCCATCCGTGTCTCTAAGAGTAGTCTTGCTGAAACACTCGGGTTAGAATTTGAGCCTTACTGGTGGGTCACCATTGTAGGTGCTAGTGTGGGCCAAACAGGGGGGCATCTCAGCAGGTGCCCTAAGCTCTGCAGCATGATGCAAATGGATCGGAAGAAACTTGAGACCCATTTCAGCTTTCCTGTTCATCTGAAGTGCCTAGGCCAGCCTCCTGGGCTGAGTAAGGCAGTGACTGAAAGTGTTGGGCGCTGCCTTGGCCCTGGGTAGCTTGTGTGGAGGAAGACAGTAAAGATGACTCTAGACTACCAGAAGACATCCTTCCTGTGAGGTCGGCTGAGCCTCAGCAAACTCTGATCCTGACATCTGGCCAGAGTGGGAAGGGGCCTGGTTACTAAGAGATGGTTTAATATTTGGACGTCCAGAGAGTTCTCCAAAATGCCTGATAATCACCGAGAATTTGAGCTATTATGTTTTGGCACATATGTTATCTTTGGGGTCACTTTGCAGCCACAATTGGAGAGATAAGAAAACCTATTTCTTGGCCAAAGTGCTGTTTCCTGGCAGGATAAATATATATTGTTTTATTCCACTTATCAACACACCACAGAACTATTTGCTAAAGTTGTGTTTAAAATATGTTCTCTTGACCAGAATGTCAGATGCGCTCACAATAAGTTCAGTAACTCACACGGCTTGTTTATATGCCGCAAAACGGTTCTCAGTGGAGAACTCAAATGGAATTATTAATGGAAAACTCGACATTTCACATCTGTCATCTGAGCCCAGATGCCGAGACCAGGGCAATGAAGCGAGGGAGCTTTGGAAGGAAAAGGAACATGACAAAGACTTAAGGTCCATCCACATGGTAGCCGTGGGCTCAGGACAAGGGCAGACTTTCAGCAGGAGACGTGGCCTTGATCGCCCTTGTGTTCATCGCTGTCATGCAGAGCCTGTAAATCAGATGCAAGCCCAGAGGTGATTTCCTGTGAGCCACAGCTGCCACTTACTGTGTCAACTGAGAGGGGAAGATCTCATATTTATACACACACACACGCACATGCACGCATGCATGCACGCACACAAACCTTTCCCAAAAGTGTTGGACTTAGAATGTATTTCAAGGTATGCATTTGGGCATGTGTATATGCCAGTATCTAAATCCAATTTGAAAAGCTTGGGCAGATAGTTGTGATTAGGATGTGCCATCAGTTTTGCACACAGGTCAGGCTCACTGTGTCTGAGGGATAAGAGTTTATGATGGCAGAGGGGAGGAATCACAGCTGGAGCAGGAGAGTGAGGGCAAGCATGAAGCAGAGCAAACAGGAAATGGAAGATGGCTTTGAAACCTCCAAGCCACGAGCCATTGACACGCTTCCTCCAGCAAAGGCCATGCCTTCCAAACCTACTGAAACAGTGCCACCAACTGGAGAGCAAATATTGAAACACCTGAGCCTGTAGAGGACATTCTCATTCAAAACACCACAGTTTCTCTGTGGCCAGGAACACTCCAAGTGGGCTGGGCTGGCTGGCCACTGAGCCTGCAACTGCCTGTTGCCCCTCTCCCAGCACCAGGCTACAAGGCACGGCATCACTTTTGGCATTTTTCTTTGGGTTGTAGGGATTGAACTTGGACCCGCCGATGCCTCTTCTTCCTCCTCTTCCTCCCCCTCCCTCTCCCCCTCCTCCTCCTCCTCCTCTTCCTCCTCCTCCTCTTCACCAAAGCTCCTTCATTTTGGTATTCTCCGTGACTGGAATATTTGATATTAGATGTAATTAACTTCAGCCTCCGTGACCTTTGAAAGCCTGTCCCCCCCCCCTTTTTTTTCTTTTTTTTCTTCCCTCTCTGTTTGGCCCACAGGAACAGTGAACCAGTGTGGGAACAAGCTGGCTCAGGAAGAGCAACGGGTGGTCGTACTCTTTGAGATGGGTGGAAAGGGACAGTGCCCGGCAGGGACTGGAACAGCTGAGCCGATGTAATGCCTAGAAAGGAGGACATGGTCATCCAGCCGTGCTCGGAGCCCAGGCTTCCGTCCTCAGCTCTACATAAGCATGGTAGGCTAGGCTATTCCTGTACTCCCACGTCTCAGGAGGTAGAAAGATCAGAAATCCAGGGTTGCCCTTCTGTGCACTTCCAGCGGCTCGCCTGTCACGCCTGTGTTCCCTGCACCCTGTGGGGCACACACTTCCGCTCGCTCCCTCTTGCCACCGCTTGTTCCCATGGGGAGTTTCCGTACATTATAACATTGATGAAAGGAGAAGAAATACTGCCCTGTTCCCTCGTGTACATGGGCCAGTACTTGTGCGATTCTCCCAGTTCAGCTGGACACAGTCTCCTGTCAGTGGAGCCCTGACTCAGCGAGGAGAGCTTCCTGATAACAGTCACATGATGTTGGCCTTATGAAAAGCTCTGGGGCCCAGCTCTTTTCATTTAGTGCTAAAACAGGAGGGGGAGAGCCATGGTGATCACAGGATTTGGTTTGGTCTCTGGGAACAAATACTAGTTCTCCTGAGGCCAATCTGCTTGGGTGTATGAACCACATCAAACTGAGGCATTCAACTCCAAGCTTCAGGCTTCTTAGGCTCACCTTCCCCATCTCACCCATTGAGTTTAAAACATACCCTTTAGGGAAATCGTCCTGCTGGTTTTTAGAGCCACAGAAACCTGGGTTGGACCCCTGAGACCACCACTCCCTGGGTATGTGTTTCCATGTGTATTATATGAATATGTCTGAATACTATTTTATGACAGTGGTCTTCCCCATTTGTCTCAGAGAGGTTATAAAGGAAACTAACTGGTGTATACCTCAGTGAATGGAGTACTTGCTTAGCATGTGTGAGACCCAGTGTTTGGTTCCCAGCAGAAGGAAATTCTCACACACACACACACACACACACACACACACACACACACGTTAATAAGTCCTTATAGGCAAAGAAAAAGTAAAGAGCTTCTGCTTGAGATAGTTTCATTTTGCTGAGACTAGCCCTGAACTTTTTGCTATCCAGCTTGAGGATGGCCTTGAACTTCTGATCCTTTCAAAGCAAAAGCTCCTAACTGCTGCAATTACAAGCTGGTACAGGCTTGGTTTATGTGGCGCTGGGGATGAAGCAGGGTTCTGTGCATGGTGGGGAAGCACCGTGCGACCTGAGCCACGTTTTCAGCTCACAGTTCTTACTGGGCAGCTTGACCATTACTGGCTTGTCTGTGTGTGTGAACTGCTGTTTCAACGCTGACAGGAATGTAATTGCTTGGACCACGTGATGTCCCCGTGACAGCACGCTTCCCATCAGGCCCCTTCTTAGATGTTCTGAACCTTTAGCTTTCTTGTTAAAGAAAACATGCTGGGAATAGCTGGCTGCACCTCCTGTTCCCTTTGCTCTCTCCCTTAAACATATCTGCATACAGGTAAAGCTGGTTTGTGCCCTACAAGTCACTTAAAAATCTAAAAATCGCACCCAACAGATTAACAGCAGATTAACATGAACTCAACAGCACCTGACTCAGAATCCAGACTCGGGTTCTTCATTCCCTTACTGGCCAGAGTTTTGTTTTATTCCGGATCTAGCCAATCTTACACATTGCATTTGGCTGATTTGCCATTCTAGGTCCCCCAGCCTGATCTGGAATGTCTCATCTCCACTTGTGTTAGTTACTTGTCCTGCTTCTGCTGCGAACTGTCCGACAAAAGCAAGCTAAAGGAGCTAGGATTGGCTTTGGCTCAGAGGGTCCAGCTCATCTTAGCAGGAGCACCAGGAAGCTGACACTGTTACATCTGCAGAGGCAGATGAGTGCTGGTACCCCACCCACTTCCTCCTCTCACTTCACTGCAAGCCCCGCCCCACAGGATGGTGCACCCACGTTAAAGTCTCACCTCTGTTAACACGCTGCAGAAACTTCCTTATAGACATGACCAGGGGTTTGTTTCCATGGTGACTCTAAATCCTAATCAAGCTGACAGTCTAGATTAACTGTCACACCACCATCTCCTCTTGTGGTTTGATAGTGGTGTTTTGGTGCAGCCCAGGCCTTCATCTGAGAACCCCTGAATCAAGACTTCTTTGTTGCTGCTTTCCAGAAAGAAGCATTGTGCACAAGTGGGTAAATGTGACCAACAGGCTGGGCATGCTCTGCCACCCCAGTGCTCTCCTTTCCTGAGCACCCCTCCAGGTTCCACAGCTCACCTCTCCCACGCACCACATGTCCTGCGGCCTGAGCTCTGCACAGTCTCCACCTAATGAACACACATAGACCCCAGTGAACTCCAGGCACGAGCGGCCCAGGCAGCTTAAAAAGGTCAGAGGAGAGAAGGTGTGATAGCCTCCCAGGAAGGATGCACAGAAGATGACCACGCCCCCCTGGCTCACTCTGGCTCTTCTTCCTTTCTTGGGTTTATTGTGCCAGGGTATAGAGTACAGGGACCATGCTACCATAAAGACTAGAGACGGGCTGCCATGGCTGAGGAGCTCCCCTGAAAGTCAGAAGTCAGGATGTTGGAGTCCTGGGTAGCCTTCAGGCTTTTGAGAGCCACACTGCCCTCTACTCACCACGATGTGGATCCCTGGGCCCCCTCTCTGCCTTGTCAGCCGGAGGACGCCAGTGGCTCGTTCTTTTACTGTTGCAGGAGCAACTTCAGGCATACAGGGTTTCTGAGTCTTGAAGATGGTTTTGATTTGGGTCTAATGCTGTCAGTCTCTATTGAAAGGGCTGTATGATACAGAGAAAGGAGTCTTGCTGCATTCTAGGGAAGCCTCTATCCTTTCGTCTCGCACAACTCGTACACACAGTCGGAACTGACTCCCTGTCTTTGGTCAGAGCACAGAAAAAGAAAACAGCAATGTGTGAAAGTAGGGAGCTTGCTTCTCTCTTCTAAGCTCTCGCTGCTGACTTGTGATGGTATTTTTAATCATGTTGAATCTTGTTCTGTATAAAGCATGAAAGTGTTAAATTATTAGATTGATTTTTTTTTTATTTACCGTTGATGTGTATGTGTGTGTAGTACCTTGCCAAGTTCACTTGCTTATGAGGTTTTTGTGTTTATGTGGTAAAAACCACATAACAATATTTACTCTCATAAACATCTGTAAGTTAGCCATTCTGTAGCTTTAAGCATACTCACATGGCCGAATCCATGCCAGTGCCAGTTTTAAAAGCAGCAGTCGGGGCCAGGTGGTTGGCGCAGTTTGGAAAGTGACAGCCATGGAGGCATAAGGACCCGAGTTTCATCCCCAGAGCCCACGTAAAAAGCTGGGTGTGGTGGCACACACCTGTATCCCTGTACTGGAGGACAGAGATAGGAGGGTCCCTGAGTCTGGCTGGTCAGCTTAATTTATTCAGTGAGCTCCAGGTTCAATGGGAGACCCTGTCCCAAAAAGCAAGGGATGGGGATGGGGAGATTCAGTAGCTAAGCACACGTACTGGCCCTATAGGGGACCCAGGCTCACTTCACAGCACCCTCATAGGGTCTCACCACCACCCATAACTGCAGTTCCAAGTGGTCCGAAGCCCTCTTCTGACTTGCGTGAGCACCAGGCATGCACACAGTGCACGCACATATGTGCAGACAAGACACATATACACATAAAACAAAAATTCGTAAGTCTAAAAGTTATAAGTGAAACGAGAAAGACGCCCAGCATGTCTGGCCTCAGCACGCACGAGTGGAAATGTGACATTAAAGCAAAAATGTGAACTGGAGCACGGGCTCCTTGGGACGTAGAGCTTGCCTTCCCACAGTTGTGTCATGGTCAGAGCCGCGCAGGGGTCACTCAGCTGCTCCCTCTCCGTTCTCGGCGCACACGCTCTGCGCTTAGCCTGTAGGACAGATTGAAAAGGGAAGTGGCTGCCGGTGGGTGACTCTCTGTGCTTTTGTCTTCAAGTAGGTCTTTAATTCAGGGCCACGATGCACTGTTAGGAAAGGAGGCTCCAGGGGTCCCCGACCACCACACTCCCCAGCATCTGCTGTCTTCTCCCCGCCCTCAGCACTTCATTGCAAGAAGAGTAGCTCTTCTCTCCTTAGTTCTCACCGAGAAGAAATATGAGTTTGTGAAGCAGTATTGATCTGACTGGCTTGCAGTGTAGACGCCTATCCTAATATCTTGCAGCAATCATAAATATATATGTTTTACTTGTCAGTTGAAAAACAAAGCAAGTTCTAGTTCTCAGAAAAGGGAGAGAGAGACTGTCAGAACTCTGCTCCTCCGTGCATGCTTCCTGGACCACCGGGCTCATGTAGTCCATTCCAAGGATGCTAAACATCAGTGAAGTGACAGGTGCAGGGCAGCATGCTCTCTGCCAGGGTCTCCTTGGCCCATGCACCTTTACTTCATATTTCTCTTGCACGAATGACCAGGAAGTAGGGAGACTGGAGCTGCTCTGCTTTGGGTAGCCCTTTAGTCAGATCTCTTGGACTGGTCCAGTGTACCTCCCAGAAGTGGCCTACCCCCATACCTGCCCTCCCTGCCCTTTGCTGCCTTCCTCCCAGGTGTCCTCATTGACTGTGGCGGGCCAGGAAGCAGGGTAGGAAGGCCTGGGCTGGCATTCGTATTCATCATTCATTTCACCCCATCAGAGAGCCACCTTCTCCTAAAGGCACAAAACACAGGTGCCCACTGACAAAGCTCACATTCTGTTTGCACCTCTGACCTCCTTGGGGAAGGTGAAATTGTGTTTCAGTTCTGTGGTAGTTCGCCTCTTCTAGTGTAGAGCTTTGTGAGCTAAAAGAAATTCTCCCTGCTAAGTCGGTTGCCTGCACCACCACCACCCCCGAAACAGTTCACAGTTCCACAGGATTCCACAAAGCCCTCCCAGGAAGATGCATTCTAAGTTCAGGATACCAGCCGTGCCTTGAGTGTCGAGCTTTGCTCATTATTTTGAATATTGCAAGGAGATTTGATAGATGGAACTGAACCTCTAGGCTACTTCCAGAGATGAAAGCTTACAATTTTTATAACATATTGTTTCAAAAGCTTTCACAAGCTTCAGATTTTAAAAGTAAAAAATATTAAAGCCACACACACACACAAACACACAACAGGCTGCCACTGGCGTGGTCCCCTGTGGCAGAACATTTTAATCAGCTGGCCTTGTGTTATAAAGATCTTTTCTGATTTACAAGCTGTAGGAGTGGAGCTGCCTTGAGTAATCTCTGGGATGCCAGAGAGGACACACGGAAGGTGAAGTGTGTTAATAATTTACTCTCAATAACCTTAAAAGGTTTACTGTTCACTTTTAACCTTATATCCCCAAAAGCAGGCTGCAACACTGAGCCATGAAAATGTTTCTTTTAATTTGTAACTCATTTATCTGGCACTGCTTCCAGCCACGGAGGCTCTTAGCCACCCCTCTGCTCTCCTGTGGCCATGGGAGGTCCCCTTTCCTCTGCTTGGGAAGATCTTAGGGTTGAGATGGGAATTTTGCTTTCCAATTGTATAACTCACCACAGTGCCAAATTCTTAATTTACGAACAGTTATACCTATTATTGAGCAAATCAAGAGGCTCGCAGAGGCAGGACACAATTCAGCATGACCTTTGATAGAGAAAAAGCGATTGACTTGGAGGTGATATTTAAGGCTAATGTCCAAGCTCTCGGGCAGTTGCAGACAGGCTCAGTGAGAAATTTCTGACTGCAGTCTATGGAGTCCTGACATCTCCAGGGACCTGCTATGAACAGGAGCTGTGCTCACCTCATTCCCATTACCAGCCCAATTAAGACAATCCCTGTTGAGCTTTGTACCTGCAAAGGGCTCTTTGTTTTGTAAGGAGGGGCGGGGCAGCTCAGTCCTTTGGTGAAGGAGAAAGCAGCAGTGGTAGAGCTCTGCCGGGTTTTCTTAGTCACCATTTAAAAATATGTGCCATGATACATACAACCATTGCCCCTGGCATTCTCATTTTATTTCTGCTAATGGAGTTTGCTACTATTTTATTCCTCTAGAACAATGGTTTTTACCTTCCTAAGGCTGTGACCCTTTAATACAGTCCCTCATGTTGTGGTGACCCAAAAACATAAATTATGTCACTGCTACTTTGTAGCTATAATTTTATAGGCACAGTGTTACGAAGCTAATGTTAGGAGTCGTAATATAAGTACCTGATATGCAGGATACCTGATGTGCGACCCCAGATGGACAGCCAGTGCTCTAGAAATCAGTGGTAGTGCTTCCCTTCGGTGCTCTTTCCACAGCTGGGCTGGGGGACCCCTCATCCTCCATGATTACCCTTGAAGACAGGAGCTGCTGAGCTTGCCTGAAAATCCAGAGAGAAAGGTGACTACTCTCATCATTTTTGTTTCACATGGATAGGCCTATCTAAAAAAAGGAAACTAACAATATATAAACCTTTAACAGCGTTTGTGTGTGTCACATTGTGTTGTTTTTGAGACAGAATCTCCTATAGCTCAGGCTATCCTTGAATTCCCGATATAGCCAAGCATGAGTCTGAACTCCTGCTCCTCCTGCCTCCATCTCCTAAGTGGTGGGACTGTAGCCATACACCACCATTCCAGTGGTGCTGGGGATAGAACTTAGGGCTTTGTGTCTGCTAGGGACCACTCTACCAAACCATAGCCCCAGAAAATGGGTTTTTATTTTTACCAAACTTTTAAGCTAGACTCTCAACTTAACTTTTAAGCTAGATAGGCATGGAGGCTCACACCTGTCAGCCCAGCACTTCGGAGGCTTGAGCCTTAGAAGTGACCTGAGCTGTGTCCGGACGTGACTGTCTCCAAACCTAATGACAGTGACCACACTGGCTCTGGGGATGGCTATGGCTCCTATGTCCCGGTCCCCACATCCTCTAGTGATGTAAGTGCTGCTGGAGGACCCTGCAGAGCTAAGGCACAGCGACACTTTGGACAAGCAATCTGAGCTGTGCCCTCCTGGGTACCGTTTTGTACCTGCATCTTCTGAACACTGTTTGCCTATGTCAGTGCCACTCTTAGGCAATGGGGCTTTTTTTTTTTTTTTTTTTTTTTTTGAAATAGTTTGAAAAGGCACCTGTTTTCACAAACATTCCCCCCACGTGGCATCTTAAGACCGAGAGTTATTGTTTGCCACCTCACTGTCACCAGGCTCACAGACTGACACCGATCTAGACAGTGCACAGCTGGGACAACTCAGTGAAGAGATTCTTAAGGAACCAGAATGAAATTCCTGTCAGGTCACTCTCTACCCAGTCCGGCAGCCTGAGAAAGGTGTGAGCCTATTGCTTACTGGTACCAGGTAAGTCGGGTCTGAGTACCTCACACGGTGACCGGTGCCTCTAACCTCCCTGCAAACCAGGACGTGCTGTGTTCTGCATGCTCAGTAATGGAGAGCTCTGATGCTCCATGAAGTTCCGCTGACTAGAGCTGAAAGCGGAATCACTCCAAACTGTGATGGACCCTGTTGAACAAGACTGGCTCTTCTCCGTGTCTTCGCTGCTGATGTTGCTGAGGTCTTACTTCTAGATGCTTACAGTGCGGGAAAAGATGTTGCAGGTGATTCTATGTTGCCACTGTATTGTTTTGATATGTAAGAGGTGAGATTGAACGTGAGATTCTAGTAAGCCGTATTTATCAGTGTGGAATCTAGGCTCCCAGTGGAGTAAGTCTAGAGAGTCAGGGTTCCATTGTTGAATGAGGTAGACCATCACCGCTGGGGAATCTGGGGTTCCCCCTGCAAAGCAGAATCCAGGACCTGGACGGGCCAGGCTGGGAGCACCTGTCTGTCTTACACCATGATGTCTCCTTGAGTCCTCCTTCCTCACTGGACCTCGTTGCTGTTAGTACCAGGCATGACTGTCAACCTGGGGTAGTAGTGTCTGCAGGGGACGGGTGGAGGTTTGTGTGCATATGAGAATGATTGGCAAAGGCTGTGAAGGGCCAGATATTGTCTTCCAGACAAGGACTTCAGCTGAAGCAGCTCTTCGTCCTCCACTAGTCTGTGCTCTACAGAGGAAGCAGCAGACGGTGGCAGGGCCCTCCTTACCCCAAGCCCCGGCCACCCCAGACCCACCACTGACCGCCTGAACCCAACAGCCAAGCACATACCAGCAGTCAGTGTGGGTGGACAGCGGGGCCGGGGCAGGGTGCGGGCGGCACTCGGCCTTCGGTACCGTGGTGGGCCCCAGGTTTCTTACGAGGGCTGTTGTCTTCCATTCTGTAAAACCACTTCTCTGTCTAACAACAAGAATGTGGTACTGTGTGCCAGTCCTTCCCCAGAGAATAAAAACTCCAGTAAGCCGTATCTGCGCCATAGAATTTTCCAGAAGAGTCTAGTCGCCTGTGTTCGGTGTCTTGCCTGCTCTTTGCGGTCCAGGTGAAGCTTCGGGGAGCAGCACCGGGAAGAAATAGGCAGGTCACATATATGATGTTGCGTCAAACCTGGTCCCGCTGCCGCTTCTTCAGCCCCCGTCCCACCTGCTCATAGCTGTGCTCTGTCCTCAAAGCTCTTAGCATGTTCTGACAGCATGTCTTTTCTTCCCTGCCGGCTCTCTACCTCCCTGTTTGTAGCTGTGGGTTGCATGTGGCAGGATGGTTTTGTTGTGATCACTGCACTGATCTGGTGCCTGAAACAGCCAGACCTCAGATGGGAATTCAGTATCTCACATTCAAACCCAACATGTCTGCTGCTGTGACCACACTAGTGTGGGATGGAATACAGACCCGCCTCTTTTCCTCCAGGCTTGCCCCCTATACGACTCCTTAGTGTAAACTTTCCTTCCGTGTCGCTTTGCCTGTGCCTTCACCAGCTCGCCACCTCCACACCAAGCTTCACCCATCAATAGTCGCTTCTGGCATGGCCTCAGTGCGCCCTTCCCACAGTGCTTTGGTCTCGGTAAGGTCACACAGTCAGGGATACCTGCTGAAATCACGTGAAAGAATCACCTTTTCAAAGGCTTAGAAAAGCTCTTGTTCAAGTGGGTGTTTCACAAGTGTGGGAAGTGACGGTGGATCCTTCCTTTGTCCCATTGCTGCCAACAGTGGCACCCAGGTGACAGACAACACGTGCCATCCTCCAGGCGCTAATGAGGAGTTCAGGAAGGAGGGAGACCAGCAGACAGGCTTGCTCCACCCCACCGTTGACAGTGTCTTGGGCACAGCCAGGCTAAATGGATTTCATAATCTGCAGAGCCATGGTGCCATTCCTCACTGTATGCTACTGTGAGGAGGCAGGTGTGAACTTCATGAAGATCTCCGACTTCATAAATAGGAAAGAGGAGAGAAACACTTATTTTAAGTGATGGCCCTTCTTTCTCAGAAAGCTGCCATGGGATGGGAAGGGGAAGAGTTTAAGGATGTGGTTAATGCTGAACCTCAGAAGGCAGGGATTCCGCAGAACACAGTTTCCCCTGTTCAAGTTCAGGAAGGAGGCAGGGGAGGTAAGTTCAGAAAACATGTGAGAGTCTCAAAGAATTAAAAAAAAAACAACATTGCTAAAAATGTATATTATACATATACATATATTATACATATATATATATATATATATATATATATATATATATATATGGGGGGGTCACAGGTTCACTTTTCCACACAAGGAAAGGCAGACATGCCCTGTTTATATCACCACCATTTAAAAGACATTTGAGGCCTCAGTTATACTGAGAAAAGCATGTCCTTAGACTTTGCAAGACTAAACCTTCCAAAGCGTTTCCTGCAGAAGGCCGTAAGAACAGACTGTAAACTCTGGGCCCTGGGTGAGACAGGCTGAGTTAGATTAAGCAGCTTACTGTTGACATGTCTATTGATCTGGGCTCCACACAGTTTCCTGTCTGTACCAGCAGTGGCTTGGCTGTGGACAATAACGCAGCGGCCTAGTTGATGTGGAACTGCGGACTCCAGGCGTCGGTCCCTCCAGGAAGCCAGTGGTAGTGGAAGATAAGGTTAGGCTGCTTGCAGTGTTTAAGAGCACTGACATCCTGGCTGTGTGCTTACACCTGAAAAGTCCTGGTGAGTTTCACAGCGGCTGACCAGTACAGCTTCCAATGACCTCGTCCGGGGTTGCTCTGTAATAGGCCCACAAAGAGCATTAGGAATGTGTGCTGTTAGGGCAGGGAGGCCCATTTACCCAATTTACTTTATACGTTTTAGACATTTACAGACAGGTATGAAATTAGATGGAGGACTTGTGCTCAAAGGAGGGAAACAGTTAATGAGGAACAGGACCTAAGCCACTTGACTTGGATGCACTGCATTTTTTTTTTTTCTCTGAGACTCACCAGGTGGATTAGCCAGTGGGCTGTGTCTTTAACATTCACTCTCTCTTGTTGCTGGTATGATTTATAAAGTGGTACTGTAAAAAGTATGCTGAATACAGAAATAAAGTTAGAAATTACTTGCTTCTAAAATACTTTAGATGCAAGTATTTTAGAGCTTTGTTTTTAACACAAAGGAAGTTGGCAACTTATTTTGTGTATATTTTACTACACTAATAATTCAATACAGATTTTGTATTTAAAAGTTTTTCATTAACATATATTAACAATATATAATAATGGATTTCATTAAGATTTTTTATACAGGCATATAATATGCTTCTTATTTATTTTATGTTTATGAGTGTTTTGTTTGAATATGTGAATGTGTACTGTATGCCTGCATGGTGCTTGTGGAGGTCAGAAGAAGGCCCCAGGTCCACGGGAACTAGGGTTGCAGCGTGAGGCACCTCCTGGGTGTGGGGAACAGAACTGGGTCCTCCGGAAGAGCGGCCAGGATTCTCTCAACCCTCTCTCGAGGCTCCGCACCTCCCAGCTGCCCCTCCTTCTTCCACTGACATGTTTCTGTTTGGCTTGATTTATGGCTCAATTTTTCCAGAGGTGCTTACAGGACTACAGGTGGAGGATTATCCATGACAACATGGCTGCCTTAACAATAGATGTGAGTGTTTTGTTTTGAGACAGGGTCTCACTTTGTAGCTCTGGCTGGCCTGTAACTCTCTGCAGACCAGGCTGGCCTAGAACTCAGAGATGCACTGTCTTTGCCTCTTGAGTGCTGAGATTAAAGGCGTGTGCCACACTCAGCTAGGTGATGTTTTAAGGAAGCCCCTCTATACCCACTCACACACTTCTTTACGCCAAACTCCTTTGACAATAGTAATGGCTCGTTTTACTGATTTTGGTTAGCTTTCCAGAAATGTAGCTTTCCTTGGAACTGTCCTTCCTTTCACTCTCAGTCATTTTGGAAAGAACAGGTTGGCTGTGTGCCTGTATTCCCGCAGGGCTGACCAAGGTGCATTTTTGTAGTGAGTTCAGCTTGTCAGTTGTTGCTGTTTTGTGTGTTGAACACCATGCCTTACTGTGTGGCCTAGGCTGATCTGAGACTGGCAGCAGTGCTCCTGCCTGGATTTCTTGGGTGCTGGGATTATGGGCAGGCATTTTCATGTCTTGCTGGCTGAAATCTCAGTGGGTCAGCATTTTCAAGTAGGCACGCACGAGCTTCCTGCTGAAGAGGCAGCCTCACAAGCCTGTGCAGTGCCTGAGCCAACTCCTGTGTTCCTTGTGAAAAGTACATGCTGCAACTCAGGTGAAGACTTGGGATGCACATTTCAGTCCACTTGTGGGTGATACTGGAGCGTTTATGTATCATAAATGTGTTTGCAGTGCACATTTATCCCATAGGCATGTTCCTTACAAATTGCAGTGGAAAATGAGGAAAACCCGGACGTGCAGTCCTGCAGGACAGCAGGAGCTGGGGGGACCTCTAGTGACTTAGCTGCATTTTCCAAGTTGACCTCCTGAGGGTGGAGCCCCCCCCCCCAGGGACTTCACAGCATTCTTTTCCTTTTTTATACCTTTAGAATTGGGCATGAAATGAACACAGTTAAAGCCTGTTTAGCATTTATTGACGTAGTTTTAGGTTTTATCTTTTAATGAGAATTTTAATTGGTTTATTGCAGGATTTATGCAAGTGCCTGGAATGCCAATACATTAGGGGACCTGAGCGGCACAGGGAGCTGTTACCCGCAGTAGCAGTAGCAGACAGACACCTCAGGACAGCCAGGCAGTGGCAGCCATGCAGAAGCTCCTGCTGGCCCAACACCCGAAGGCTGCTCACTTTAGATTATCTCACTTTAAATTTAAGCTGGGCTCTCCTGTAGCTTTGGAGCCTCTCCAGTTCCTACCGAGGATGACCTTGAGCTTCTGATCCTCCTGCCCCTCCTCCTGAGGTGCTGAAGTCTGTGCTGGAAATGAAACCCCAGAGTTTTGTACAGGGTAGACAGGCACCCACACCATCTGAGCCATAGCTCCAGTCCCTAGCTAATCTGAGGTCACAGGTTCCATCCCAGACCTCAGTAGGAAACTGTCAGATTCATCAGTGTCGTATCTAAGCTTCCTGCCGCCGTAGTGCTGGCTTCACTGTCCCCTCACAGTACCCCCTGACTACCCTCCATGTGCCCTGCTCCCTGGGGCACATGTGGACACAGTGGTGACACACTGGGAGTGATGTCCCTAAACAAAGGCCTTTCCTGGTTTTCTCGGCTGTCCATAAAGTCCAGCAACCTCCTGCCTTTTGAGTGACAGAAACAGAATGGGGTTGGGGGTGACGGGAGGAGCAATGACAGTGGGGGTACTAGGAAGGGGTAAAGACAAAATGATGCTAGGGATAGAGAAGCCCAGAAAAGCACGAGGAAAGCCCTGCATAGGGAGGTCCTGCGGTTGACAGCAGGACCTCGAGTTCAGGTTTGATTTTATTACCTATTCTTTTTAAAATATAGACAAAGGGGCTGGCAAGCAGGATTCGTGGGTAAAAAGCCGGATTCCTGGGTAAAAGCTCTTGTCACCAACCTTAGAACCTGAGTTTCATCCCTAGAACTCACATAGTGGATGGAAAGAATTTACTCCCCCAAGTTGTCCTCCGGCCTCTGTGTGCACATTGTAGCTCCATACACACGTACACGCAACACATACAATAATGAAATGTAAAAAACTTTTTAAAACATGAGGGTAGAGAGAGGTGCTGGGGAGATGCTCAGTAAGCTGAGTTCCATCCTCAGACCCTGCTTAAGAAGACAAAGCATGGTGGTGTATGTCTGTAAGTCTATCAGGGAGATAGAGGCTCTGTCTCTGGGGCCCCCAGGTCAGTGAGAGACCAAGAAGAATCATAATTATGTTTGATTTTTCCAATCTCTGTAAGTTAATTTCAGGTAATAGCAAAATTAGCACATTTCAGTTAGTCAACCTGGGGATGGTCGGGATAAACGGCTCCGGAAGACAAACTGTAGAGTGCAGAGATAGGAACTGAAAAGACAGCAGCGTGCTGCCACAGTTAACGCCCTCACACATGCTGAGGCTGTGTCCTCAGCCAAGACCCTTCACTGACTTTTTACAGGATACGTTCTGAAAGCCAGTGAGGTCCCAGAGGAAGATGCTGACAGACCCTGAGGCTCTGGGGTAGTTTTCTAAAGGGAGCCAAGTGTCACCTCCTGTCCTCCAGATGCATTCTGCCTCTTGCTGTGCCTGTTCTCCCTTCCAGACAGTGCTCTCCCAGCTCAGCCATTTTCCACATCAGCTGTGGCCTTACATAGCAGCACACCAGTGAACAGGTGCCTGGGGAAAGAGGAAGTCCTGCCTGGCAATAAAGTGAGATGGTCTCATCTGGGCCCAGGCCCTTCTGCAACCAGTTCCTGTTGCCTCTTGTCTGGTGTGACTGGCTCACCTCCCAGAGAAATGAGGTTGTGGAGGACACCAAGGGAGCACAGCAGGACCTCACTGACCAGAGGAAAGAAACCCAGCCCAGATATTTCCCATGCTCCTCTGGTTCCCTCTGTCAATGCATGATGTCAAGCTTGCCTGTCTGTGGAGGTAGAGGAGCTGCAGCCAGCACGTGTGTGCATGTGTGTGTGTGTGTGTAGACCCTCCGTCCTGGTCCTTGTCCTGGACCCACTGCAGAAGCACAGTAGGCCTCGATCAGTGGACATGGATTCTGGAAACTCTCCCTGCCCATGAGATGTATTTATGGAGAACTTTACAGAACTGTTGGAAAGTCAAGGCATCCAGTCTCTACAGGGATTTGTTAGTAGCTGAAGATGGGTTTCCATGTGAATGATATTCAGAAACCTATTTTGGGTTTCTACCCATAAATATCTTATTCTGACAGAGTTTTAAAGCCACCACGACTTTGTGATAAAAATAATCGTGTTAATTACAGCTAATAATAGTTAACATTTATTACATGCTTTCCCCGGCAAGGATTTGCACCCATTTTCTCGTTTAGTTTTCACACTATGCCTGGAGGTGGGCCCTCCTCATAGGTTGCCCTCAGAGTGCACAAAGAAGTGATTCAGCCAGGACCCCGTCGCTGGTGTGTAACAGAGCTAGAAAATCTCCATGGAAGACTGCTTCCCCGTTTTACAAGGTATGCTGAGTTTCTGCTGTCCCCACAGTGCCTTGCCAGCTGCCGCAATGTCGGCTTCCTAATGGCAGAGTCAGTGACGTGAAGCTTCTCCAGGGCTCCCCCGCAGCCCAGTGCTGCCCCTGGTGATGCCTCCATGCCCCCCCTTCCCTCCTCGAGGATCTAAATGGCATCATATTAAAAGATGCTAAATAATGTAGAACCCTCTGGGTGCCTCGTGATCGGAGGGTCCTCCCATTGAATTCCGCTCGGCTCACGACGGGAAAGCGCTTCCTGTGAAATGAGGCTCATTTCTCATCAGAACAAGTCGTGTTCTCATAAGCACCTCATCTCTGGACGCAAGGAACGGATCTTAAGGAACAAGAGACCTGAGTTATTAAAGTAGAAAGTCTGAAGTCGCTCTCTCCAGTTTGACTAACATAAAAACAGCAAGATTAAATTGCACACTATTTCACTTTCTTTCCTAGTTAAATATCCTATATGAAAACTCAGTTTGCACTCAGAAATCATTCCCAAATATTACTTTCCCCTTTAGCCACTGCATGTGTAAAACGTTCACATATATCTGTAAAAGTTTGAAAAGCTTGAGATTTTTAAATCATTGAAGTTCTAATATGTGTTTGCGAAGAGGTTAGACATCTGGTATTCACTGAAGTACCCGCATTAATAATTATTACTGGTGTGTGAGAGAATGCTTGTGTGTGCACGTGTGGACACAAGGGAGCAGAGTCGGGAAGACCTCAGGTGCCGTTCCTCGCTCACTACCTACCTTTTCTGATGGTTCCTCATGGGCCTAGAGTTCCCCGAGTAGGCTCAGCTGGCTGGCCAGGGTGCTCGAGGGATCTTCACGTTCCCACGCCCCTAGCATGGGATTTGCATGCATCTGACACCACACATCACCCTTGATAACTACACAGGCCTGCGAAAACTGCGGAGTTTAGCTCAGGCCTGATCAATATGAACCAGCCTGAGCCCTGCTGCAGCCCTTGGTCCTTGTGACACTCTCATATGGCCAGTGCTGCGTGTCCCAGTGACCCAGATGCACACTTACAACAGGGTCGTGGCTTCACGCTCTGCCACTGCTCTTGCCTAGAGTCCCTGGTTCTCCAGGAAGTAAAGCAAAGCTCACAGGAAGCCAGCAAAGCATGAGGCTGCCTGAGTCTTCACTGGAAACCGAGGGGAAGCGTGAGCTAAGTAAACCACATGCTTGTTATTGCGACCCCAGGGCAGCTCTTATTGGTGGCTAAGAACAGCTTCCTTAATGATAAACAAGAGTATAAATAATAGAAGTAGTAATGATAATGATGAGCTAAGAGTACTTTCAGTCATTTTACACCACAGGGAATAGCCCAGCTTGGGAGACTCAGGCATGTTCTTAGCAGGACACATTTTCTCCAAAGAAAGCCACCACAGCCTGCATGGCATGGTCCTAGAAACCTGACTGGGAATGAAGGACTGGCATGTGATAAAAGCAGGGCTCAGCTGGGCCATGTGCACTGACAGAGATGTGCCAACAGCAATAGCAACCCAAAACAATGAGTGCATTTCTTTACAGGTTTCAGCTGAGGAAGCAGGTTATCTCCTCTAGGCATCTCTGTAGGGAAGCAATCTCCTCCAGCTGTAGTCATTGGAGGAGGCTGTGCCTGATAGACTTAACACACTCTGCTCAACCATTTGTAAGCACTCACATGGACCCCAATAGGCATTGGGGCTCCAGACATGGCTGTTTCCATGTCACCAATTCACTCAGGAATTCATTTACTCCTTACACCCTCATTGACGGATTCCTCTGCCTCCCGTCCTCTGACCCTCCATCCCAGAAGGACAGTTGTTTGGTCTGAGCCCTGCAGATGCTTTGACTGTCATCCCATCATCATTCCTTCTCTGTTCACCTCAGATGATCATGCAGTGGTCAGGTCAGCTCTGGGAGTTAGCCATCCATGCTGTTTATAGAAGAGAGACTGGTGCACAGTGCCGCATACCCACAGGCCTGAGGCAGGAGGATCAAGAGTGCAAGACGAGTCTGTGCTGCAGTGTTAACTCCTGGCTCAGAAAACAAAGAGAAAGAGCATGGCATCATGTGCATCTGTGATATTCTGCTCCACCCTCCGCCATGGTTATAAAACAATGTGAACGGAGGAAGGCCATGAGCCTGACGTACATCTAATAGTGAGCCCCTGGTAGAGGATGGAGGGAGGCTCACCTGAGGGACCAGTTGCTAGTAAGGAGCAGTAACTCTTCCTCCCTGCAGGTGTTCTAAGAGGGAAGGGGCTGGGGATGTGGTCAGTTGGAAGATGGCTTGCCTAGCATGAACAAGGTTTGAGCCCAGCAGCGCATGAACCAGCAGTGGTTTTAGTAGTCCCAGGGTTGGGAAGTAGAGGCTAGAGGATGAGGAACTCAGAAACCCTCAGCCACATAGTGAGTGCGAGGTCAGCCTGGGCTACAGGAGATGCAGGAAGGGAGGAAGAGAGGGAGGGAGGGGGAAAAGGGGAAAAGGAACAGACCTCAGTCTGGCCTGCCTATTTAAGTTCAGGTGACCCATGAAGACACCTGCCACAGCAGACAAGGTTCTGTCCTGACAGGCCAGGGCCCCTGATTGCTGGGCGCTGCTCTTCAGTGGAGTCACAGTTGAGTCCATATCAGTGTTTCCTTACTGGAGTGTTGATCCCTGTTACTGGCTGGGAAGAAGGCCAGGTTCAGCAGTAGGGAAAGTTCTAAGCAGACCAGACTGGCAGCCAACGCGTCACTTACTAACTGGCTAGCTTCTGCCTCCAAGGGAAGTGATGCCCAGACCTCCAGCTGCAGAGCTGTGGGCCATAAGGCCTGTCAGCGCACCAAGGCTTCACTTAGTCTTAGCACGGACTAGCAAAGTTCTCACTCTTCCTCTCCCTGCTCGGGCGCCTGTGTGCTTGTTCTGTGAAATGATGTGTGTGACTGACTAGTGCATCATGCATGTTGAATGGGCTTATCTCCCTCCTGCTGCAAAGTGGCTGCCTGGCCTCCCAGCCCAAGAAGGGTTCCCAGGGCACAGGAAGGCTGTTCCCACTCCTCCTTTCTGGCACCCGAGGTCTTGGCTCTCAGCTGCCTCACCTCCTGCTTTTCTTGAGCTCGCTCACCTTTCTGGAGGTCAGCATCCTTCAGAATCTGGCCATGGTGGCCTCTGCAGCAGACCCTTCCTGCACAGTGTAGTCGGAGAACTATGCATGTCTCCCTTGGAAAGCAAAGGATGAGAGTATGTTTGGGGAGGGTCTTCTCTTTTTAAATTTTTTGTTTTGGTTTTTGAGAGAGGGTCTTACATAATCTAAGCTAGCCTTAAGTCCAATATGTAGCTGAGGATGACCTTGCAATTCTTGATCCTTCGCTTCCATAGCTCCAGCGCTGGATGTGTAAGTGTAGTTAGCCTTCCATACCCCTTTTATGCAGGGTTGGGCCTTGACCCCAGTGTTGGCACATGCTGCACAAATTCTCTGCTGACTGAGCTACAGCCCACCTCTTAAATGTTATTTTCAAAACTTCTGCAGAGATGTTTAAATACTTTACAGATTCATTTTCAATTGGATTAAAATATTTTCTCCTGCTCCAGGTATCATTCTAGGACAATCTAGGCCACTGCAGAGACGGCTTTCCACATTACCATGTTATCAGTCTAAGATACTAAATATAAAGAGATCAGATAGGTTCATCACATAAGTGTGAAAGAGCTCAGGCTCTGCAAATTCACACCTGACAGTTCTGATGACTTCAGTGTCAGATGTGTTAGTTGAGAAAAACGAAATGAAGGCTTTCTTGTAAAGTGAATGTGTCACCCACACAGCCGAGTTCCCCGCTCCCCAGGCCACCCTCCATGAAATGTGCTTGTTACACAAAGGTCTGCCATATGGCTTTGCAGTAGTTTGGAAGATGATCATCCCCAGAATCAAATCACACGCCTTCCAGTTGCTGTGAGGATGTGTGTGTGATCAGCCTGCTTGATTGTAGTTGACTAAAACTACCTTCCCTTGAGTCATTAGAAATTTTACTGGAGGTCTTTAGTGTGATTATAAAAATTAATGAGCTTATAATTAGGTATAGGAGCAACAAATGTGAAGTTTGCCAAAATAACGGTTGTTCAAGTTCTGAAGTTGTCATATCTACACGGGAGGCTTTTAGATGCACGGCAGGACCCCAGGAGCTGAACCTGTCTGGGGTCTGCACCAAGGAAGACTAAGTTGGGTGGTGGTGGCACCTGCCTTTAATGTGGAGGCAGAGACAAGTGGGTTCTGAGTTTGAGGCCAGCCTGGTCTATAGAACAAGTCCCAGAACAGTCAGGGTACATCGAGAAACCTGTCTCAAAAACAAACAAACAAAAAGGACTATTTGAAAACTAGTTGAGATCTTAAAACTTTCACTTAAAAGTAATCCTGATCATTATTAAAACTCAATAAATATGTGTTTAGCTTTCCTCTTTAGAACATTTCATTAGATTTGCATATTTGTGTGTGGATATGGGTAATGTCACAGAGTACATGTTAAGCCCAAAGGAGAATTTATGGGAGTTGGAGAGCTGAAAGAAGCCAGTTCTTGTACAATGAAGGTCCCAAGGCTGGATTGAACTCAGGTGGGCAGGCTTGGCATTGGCCTTTCCACAAGTGCCTTTTCTGGCCGAGCCATCTCATAGGTGCTAGGCTTCCGTTTTCTAAAACTGCTGTTGACTTAGCTGACCAGTTTACTCTTTAGAACCCTCTGTAATCATGTGTTAAGATTCTGGGTTGTGGATATTCTAAGTACACCTTCACTGCTGCTGACCTTTAATCATCAGGTGCGTCTTCCCAGCAGTTAGACTCTTCCTTGAAAGAATTCAGGTGCCTCCCCGGCTTTGCTTGCGTGTGCAAAACTTTTCTCACACCATCTGCTTCCTAACTTGGGTGCAGTTTCCACTGTAGCACGCTCCTCAGCAGAACCTCGGTGTGTGGGTTCCTGGCTGTCCTTTTGTCTGACTGAGTTTGTAGAAACCTTTGCAGCCCCCAGAGCATGCAGAGCTGTTGGAGGCTTCCCAGCCCCAGTCTGGCCTTCACTGTGTCTGGGCTGCTGGTGATTGATCCAGTTTGCCTTTCTGCTTCAGCCTTCCTGCATGTACACGGAAACAGTTTTCTCCTTGTGTTTGCAGAAGCAGGTAGATGCAGCTCTCCTGGTTCCTGCCCTCCAGAATGCAGGCAACCCACCTGCAGACTTAAGACCGTCATGTTTTCTTGACACAGACAGAAGAAGAAGAGAAAGCATGCTGCCCTGTAGCTGCTTGGAGTTGAGTGGCAGGACAGCAGCACTGGGCAAGGTTGGCATTCCCTTGTCCACACTGATGCATAGAGCTCCGTAGACTCGCAGGGCCTTTCAGCTGGCGTTCGGTGTGGATGACAGCACACCCAGGGGTGTTCAGTATTGTGCTTCTATGCTATGGCCCTTTATGTGCCGCAGGAGAAGACACGTCCATGGATTATCCCTTAAAGGGAAGGTAGCATAGCACAGCAGACACATGCCCATCTCCTGTCACTGATAACCCCAGAGAATGGATTCCACAGTGTAACTTGCTGGTGCTGAGGTTTGTGAGACTTTAGGCCCCCCACCTCGTATAGTGTGGTTAAGTCCTCAGCTCCGGACTCTCAAGCTCTGTGTAAACCATGGGACACGTAGACAGGAAGTAATGTCTCCATCTTCCCAAGAGTGGCTTTCCGTCATTAGTGTCGGTTAACTTCCCAAGAGTGGCTTTCCGTCATTAGTGTCGGTTAACTTCCCAAGAGTGGCTTTCCGTCATTAGTGTCGGTTAACTTATTTTTGTTATTTTGAATTGTATGAATGCATAAGTAGCTGTGTGTGCGTTTCTACACGTGAGTGCGGGTACCCAGGACTCAGGAAGAGGGTTTGGATCCCAGGAGCTTTGCCTGCAGACCTTTGTCGGTCGTCCAGTGTGAATGCTGGGAACTGAACGTGGGGGCTTCGCAGTAGCAGCTCCCTTCACTACTGAGCCACGTCTGCAGCCTTGTTTCCACAGACAGCGTTCTCATCACTCAGGGATCACCACGCAGACTGGATGGCTGGCCGGTGTGCTCCGGACCTACCTTCCCTGCCTCCAGAGCTCTGAGACTGAAAAGCAGATCCTCATGCTTTATCCTCAGTGAGCCTGCTCCCCAGTTTTGGTGTGTTTCTTGTCTTACGGTACACTTGCCTTTCGTGGCGGACGGCTTTGTAGGTTTAAGTGCAAAGCTGTGCCTCAAATGTCAATTTGACTATATGTTCAGTCAGAACTCAAATTAAGACACTCATCTCTGTATAAAGGTGCTGCCCTCTGTCTCTACAGATATGTCTCTCGCTCAAAAGCACCCTCAGCCCCTTCCAGATCGAGGTTTTCATTTCTTCCCAATTTATATGTTATTTCTCCTTGTTTGTTCGCTTTGTTTTTGCAGATGTACCTTATGTCTTATTTCAACAGGTCTCGCTGTGGTTGTGCCTCATGTAGCCCAGGCTGGGCTGGAACTCGCTGTGTGGTGGAGGCAGTCCTTGAATTCCTGACTTAGCCTCCATCCTCTTAAAGCTGAGATGACAGGGCACACTGCCGTGCCTGGGAGAACACCAGTCTCGTGTGGAAATGGCATGTGTGTCCTGGGGACCTGCTGTTCCCAGCACATTGGTGGGTGGTGCTCGTGGCTGCAGGAAGGCCTCTAGCTTCACCTCTGCCCCTTCCCAGAAGCCCACACTATGCCTTCCTTCAGCCGAGGCAGCAGAGAGCCTCAGTCACCACCCAGGCCCTGGGGACAGGGATCAGAATCCAGCTCTGTCGCAAATGCTATATCCTCCCCGTGCCGCACAGCCTCCCTGAGCCCTGAGCCCTGACCCCTGACCCCTGACCCCTGAGCCCTGAGCCCTGAGCCCAGCATGAGTGCCAGGGTTCTGAAGCTAATCTGGCAAAAGCGACCCACACACGTCGGCGTTAGAAAAAGGGCCAGAAAAGGCTTACCCGGAAGCTTCCCGTGGGCTTGTGAGCCTGCCCTGCTCCTGAAATGACAGAGGCCATGGTGGGAGTATGTGTACATAGACATGACTGCCCCAGCAAGCTGACCCCTCTACTATCTGTTGCTCACAGCCCTAGCGTCTGCATCCAAGCTAGTGTAGGAAGAGCCAGTAACCTGCTGGCTCAGGGGTGACAACCCTCTATGTCTGTATTCCCAGCAAGGCTTCATTGTGTGTGTGTGTGTGTCTGTCTGTCTGTCTGTCTGTGTCTTTGTGTGTGTGTATATATATGTGTGTGTGTGCGTGTGTACATATGTGTGGCTGTGGGTGTGCATGTGCACGTGGTAGCCAGAGGTCAACTTTGGATGTCATTCGCCAGCAGCTCTCTTATTGGCCTGCTGCCTACCATGCCGGTCAGCCCAGGATCCACTTCTCCATCTCCTTGGTGCTGGGATGGTCTTTCTGTCTCTGAACATGCTGGTGTCATTGCATGCACTCAGCGACTTACCCCCTCAGTCCCCTGCCCATGGTGCGGTTCTCAGGATTGAAGGAACCTTTAAGAACAGCCCTCGCTGTGGTCGTTGTTTTAACTGTGATCCACAGCACCCTAGCTCTCTGGATCAGCTTTTGAAATTCTGCCTTCTTTGATTTGATGTCCACGTAGCAGTCTCATTTTTGGCTGCATAGATGCGTCCTTTGGCTCTGTCAGCTTTAAGCTATTATCTCAAGATCCTGAAATCATGCCGCCATTTTCCATGAGCGTAGTATCCCGCCGTGTGTTAGGCAGGACTGCTGCAGCTCACACTTGAACAACAGTCTTTGCTGTCAAGACTTGGAAGGCCAAACAGACATTGGTATTCCTAGACCAGGAGGTGAAGTGGAGCAGCAAAGGACGCTTAGCATGCACGAGGCCTGGTTCTATCTCCCCCTCTGTAGGCAGGTGGATGCAGGGAAATTAATTACTCTGATCCGAACTTGTCTCCAAGATGGGGAGCAAAGGAAGACAGAGTTGGGGAGAGAGAGAAAGGAGGGGTGATTTTTCTAATTAGAGGCTTGCCCTTTCTTTGTGGCTGAGTGCCTTCTGTCCCACTCTGATTTGCAGAAGGCTGTCAGGAGGTGCTGTGAATGGTCTCCTGGTAGGATGTGACTGCTTAGCACTCCATTCTTTATTCTCACTCCACCTTATGGCGGCTGGTCCTCAATGACAGTAGCTGAGGTCGGGGACGATGTGGAAGACCACACCTGTGTGAAACCTGGCTATGAACATGGTAGTTTTGGGTTCTCCGCTGGCTAACAAGTAGGATTCGCAGCTCAGAGCTTGCAGCTTTTCCTCCGTCACACCACACACGTTACTGGTTTCTGAGCTCAGAGCTCAGGTTATCAGCTCTCTTCCCTACAGCCAGCGGGAGTCTCTGCTCAGAAGCTGGATTGTTACCCTTGCTCTGGGGTCTCTGGCCAGGGCCCTCTCAGATGCTATGTAGGGTGGCTACGGCTTCTCCTAGCTCAGGCCATCCTGACTTCAAGCCTTCCATCTGTAGGGAAAAAGGAACCTGGCCCCTAACAATCAGCCAAGTCAGCCAGCAAATCCAACTGCTGGGTTGCCCCTCAGCCTTTACTTTCAGAAGGAATTACTATTTTTGACAGATCTGTAATCCTGTGAAGAGGGAGTGGTGAGTATTTATAGTTCTGATGGTTCTTGTAAACTAAAATAACAGCCAGTGAAAATATTTTGCCAAAATGGAGGAATTTTAACTTTGAAATTATAAGAACAGTATTCACTATGGAAAACTTTAAATACAGAAAAGCATATAGAGAAACAGAAAAATTACACCATGTTCGACTGGCAGCTGGGGCCTGGCCTTCAAGTACTTCTGTCCTAAAACAACCGTCAGCAATTCCCGGCATGCTCTTCTGGACTATAATCAATTTGCTGAGGTTGGTGTCCAGATGGAGCCGTTAGAATACTACAAACGTATCATTTGTAGAGTTACAAATTGTATGTTGACTGATTACCAAACAAATAGGCAGAAATGTGGAAGTCCTAAGCAACACATTTATGAGTGATTTTCATTTCCTTACTTTTTTGGTTTTGTTTTATCTTATGCAGTCAAAGCTGGACTTGAATTTGCTGTGTAGCTGAGGCTGACCTAGAACTTCTGACCTGTCTCTCTCTACCTCCCTAGTACTGGGATTACAGGCACACTACTAAATGCAGTGTTAGGGATGAGCCCACTTCACGCATGCTGGGCAGGCTCTCTGCTGGCCAAGCCAATCCCAGCTCCACTCTCTTAACCCTTAAGTTATGATCTGTGTATAATCAGTCCCTTGAGACTCAGGAAGGAAAGCGCTTTTGAATTTGACGAAAACTCTTTCATTTGTTTGCCTTGCAGACTTATTTCACACTCTTTAATCTGGACACTAGTTTCTAGAAGATTTTCACAAGTCATAATGCTAGCACACCAGGTCTATAACTCATTTTATTCTTTTCATAAATTACAATGAAGTCATATCCTACAGTAGGAGTGAAGGTTTCCCCAGACACAGCAGAGGATTCACGTAAAGAACTAGTAAATACATATCTTAAAAAAAATTGAAGTTTACGTGGAGCCTTGAATTTGCTAATTTACTGAGTCAGGTTTCTGTAAAGGAAGAGAATTGATGAGCCTACACACACACACTCACAGACACACATGTGTGCTCATACACACACACACTTGGTGGATTCATCAGACTGGGTTGTCTCACAGCAGAGAGCCTGAGAATCCGGCAGTTACTCAGCCCTGGATGTCCGAGTCACGGTCTAACACTAGAGGAGGCCTCAAAGATCCTGGATAGCTGCTCATCTGCAGCCTACATTGGAATCCCATATAAGCTGGTTCTAGGGTCAGTCAGTGAATGAGTGCCACTGCAAGGAGATAGCCAGAGTGAGGGTCCAGCAGGTGGAAAGCAGCTTCCAGAAGGTGGCACAAAGATGTGCTGTCCACACTTAGGGTGGGTCTTTGTGCGTCAAACAATCTGGTCACGAGAATCCCACACAGGAGTTCCCACAGCTTTTGTTTTAAGTTGGTTCCAGATTCAGTCACGTTGACAATCAAGCTTAGCTGTCTAACAGGACTGTTGAAGGCCAGGCTCACAATGAAAAAAATCAAGATTAGCCAGCACTCTAAGGGCACACCGAGCAAGAAAGAAGGCAAAAGCCATGGCTGTGTCTAAAAGTAGACTGTAGAGCTTACACTGTGAGGTGTGACGTGGAGAAATCAATGCTCAGAGTCAGATTCTGGAGCTGGTGTTGGGAGGTTTGGTCCACTGGAGTCAGCAGGTACTCTGGGATCTAAGAGGGAAAGAATATTTAGTTCTGATCTGAAATGGGAGCTAAGTAGATAGAAAGATTTAAAACTGGAGATTTAATTCCAGGTTGGGTGCAGCCAGCCCATCGGAACAAGTAATTAAAGCATAAAGACCATCTAGGGAAACTCGGGCATCAGCTGCATGGGGTTTCCTCAGAGCGAATGGCGTTTGGTCTCTTCGAGAGCTGCTGAAGGTTGTAAGCTGCTGGGGAGGAAGATGAGTTGTCAGAGCTTGCCCGAGGACGGTGACCTGAGTGGGAATGCTGAGGTGGCACACACCACTCCAGGGCTGGAGCAGACCTCGGTCACTCCCCGGGCCCGCTGGCCAGCTTCATTGATGAGGCCAGGGCCAATGAGAGACTCGACTCCAAACAAGGTAGTCGGAACCTGAGGAGCAACACCCGAGACTGCGCTCTCACCCCTGTGTGCATACACTGGTGCCACATGAGCCATATTCACACGTGTCCTCATACACAGTAACACATGTTCACGTGCGTATGCTGAGAAACACATAAAGGCCACTTAGCATGCATGTGTCTACATGCTCACCTATACATTGAAAGTTGTTTTTTCACTGATACTCTATGAAACACTCTACATGCTAAGGGGATATTATAGATGTTTGGATGGATTTTTATTGTATGGTTTTGAGATCAGGCTAAAATATGTGTGTTCAGAAGCATTTATCGTCCTCTTCTGTTAAAATGTTGAAGGTCATCCAGCCTTTGAGATGCAGAGCGCATTGTTGCTTCCGGCATGCTGCAGCCCAGACCCTCTCATTCACTCTGAACCATGGCTCAGCACCACAGGTCAACCCTCCTCCTCCACTCCCCTCCACCATGTCCCCTGGACTCTCACAGCCACCGTCCCCCTCAAGTTGTTAGACTTTCAGTGCTCTGTCTGTGAACCCATCCAGCAGTGGTCTCTAGGTCTGCTGGAGCTCTTGAAATGGGTAACTCGAAGTCCTTCCTTGTCAGGCTGAGTGGCACCCACGTACATGTGTGCCCTGTGTTTCTTATTCTTCTGTCAGCAGATGGATGCAGGCCCTGCACATGCTTCTCCCCGAGAGCAGGGGTTAAGGTGCTCGTCCCATTCACATCACTTCATCCATGGGAAGGTCGATGCTCGCCTGCATCCAGGCACACCCAGCTCTTCCACAGCTCAATAGACAAAGCACAGCTGTTTAATATCACCAGGAACCAGAGGCTTGCTGTCAGTGGCGCCCTTTGATGTGTCAAGGCATGGGAGATGAAGATTTCAGGTCTGGCTTCTCTTTTATTGCATTAGTCATCAGAACTCAGAGGATACAAAATAATCTTAACACACAGGGACTGTGCAGGTCAAAAGTAATTAACAGGAAGTGCAGGTGTCATTAAAGAAAATCATGTCAAGAAAGGATTCTAAGCCCAAGGGGAATCTACTTATCTCAGTTATTTTCTGCTTAAGATTGGAGGTGGGGCCAGACCTGTGTTGTATCAGGAATTGTCACCAAAACACTGGGTTTCAGGGTCAGCCTGAGCTACATAAAAAGTTGTAAGCCGTTTTTCTTCACTATAAGAACAGGAAAGACTTTTTTAAAAAAGTTGTTGTTTTTAAGTGATCCTCAAATGACGATACGTGCCACCAATTTGATACAATATTAAAATATCCATATTTGAGGAACTCTGCCTGATGGCATCCCATCACTCATCTGGGAGGAGCTCCTGTGTGCTGTAGAACATAGCTGAATATGAATGTCACCACACCTGTTAGAGCTGATATTTCTGGAATGAACACTGCACACACCAGGCGGCTTTCTGTAGAGCCCATCTCACACTGCACATCTGGAATAATTCTGTAGAACCTTCACTGTTACACTGCACATCTGGAATAATTCTTAGAACCTTCACTGTTAGTCCTGTTGGCACATGAGGAAATGACAGTTTAGAGATTGGCAAGCACAGGTGGTTTGGGGAATATTTATGCGTGTGTGAATGACAACAGCCTGTCTGTTCGGTCATGTCATGCACCATCACATGACTAAAGACATTTTATACATGTCTGGAACATAGGTGTGTGTGTGTGTGTGTGTGTGTGTGTGTGTGTGTGTGTGTGTGTGTGTAGGTAAGTCCATGTGAAAACCAGAGGTCATTCCACAACCACAACCATGTCAGGCACATCCTTCTAATCCCAGCCTTGCCTACTTGGTGAGTTCCAGGCCAGTGAGAAAGCCGAAGTTGGCCTCAGGCTTCCACACACACTCACACATCCTTACACACACATTCATATACACAGGAAATTTAGGACTACATGGGATAAAAGTTCAAGAACAGCTTAAACATTGGGTAAATTGTATTGAGCCTTTTTGCCAGCTCATTTTATTCATTAATTATAAATGTGCTTTCCTTCAGGAGTCACTGTTTAGCATATTTATTTGTGAAGTGAGGCAGTTTGTTACTCTTGATTTCACGTGGAGAAGCTGTGTTGGTTTATGGTCAGATAGATAAAGACAGTCTCTGATCATTCAACACTGGAGCGAGGGCATTCCCGGGTTTCAGTAACAGACAGAGATTCTACAGACATTCTAACGAGTGTTGGTTCATCAGACTTGACTTCCTCTGAGGCACGCCACCACACTTGCTGTAGAACGCCTATTTCTGGTGCCCATAAGCATGTGTTCTGTAAGAACTCACAAGTGTACTAAGTTGTGAGTGATCAGTAGTGAGTAATCTCCAGCATGTATTTGTTTTTAGTGTCCACGGTGCTGTTGTGTGTGCTGGCCAAGTTCTCTGTCAGTCTGCCACACCCATTTGTAAGCACTTAGGGAGAAATGATGGTATTTTTCTCAGCACAAACTCATTGATCCCCTATGGGCCTATCAGTCGTCATTTGAGATGTGTTTACACTTTTCTTCAGAGTTCCTGTCTCTGTCATCTACCCTGTGGTGACCAGGAGATGTAAGAACAAGAGTTTGCATACAAAAATTACATGTTAAAACCCTTGGCATGCGAGAGGATGTTCTTGAAGAACTTCAGACACCTTAGTCCTTAGGGCTTGGATTTGCCTCGTGCCCGTTCTCCTTACAGAGAGCCTATGCAGTGCAGCATCTGAGTCTGTCCTTTCTAGACGCCTCGGTGTTTCAGTAGGAAGATGGAGGAGCAAGGAGGCCACAAGACTGCAGTGGACCCCATGGGCAGCCGGGGCACCTGCCGGGCAGGGACCACTGCAGCAGAGGTGTCCGGGCCTCTGTTCCCCTCCACTGCCCAGTAGGGCAGCTGCCATGTCTGGCTCCTCATCTCCTTTTCAGGAACAGACTCCATCTGCCAGAAAACATGACTGTTCAGCTCGAAGCATGTCAAAACTCACATTTTGCTGAGTGTGTCTTATTTGGACAAGCAGCTTGCTTCAGAGCTGGAATTGAAAATTGCTTTCAATACGTAAAGGAGAGAGCATTCGGAGAGTAGGATGGTTCTTTATGAAGCTCGGCGGCGGGAGCCTGGCCCATGTTCAGTGAAATGAGAAAGATAACATTTTAACACTGAAGGCACTTATGTTTTAAGTATGTTCTGCCGTTCTGTTCCTCCATGGTCCTCAAGCTCACAGCTATCTCCAGGGCCGTCTGAGACCATTACTGATGACAGTGATGTCAGTTCAAATGCGGGGCATTGAAAACCTGCGAAGTACCAACTGCCTGCATCCTCAATGAAAAGCCAGACTTCAGCACCACCCCAAGAAGCTCCTGCAAGCATGGGCCAGGATTTTTGTGAATACAAATCCAAGCTCAAGAGGATACACAGATATGGAGAAAATGCAATTAGCATGGCTGGCAGTCTCACAAATGAACTGCCCGTCAGTAAGATATGAGGGAGAGTGGAAGGCATCTTTAGAGCAGACTTGATCAAATGCGTCCTCACCTTGGAGGATGATGCACTTTTCAGATAATGTATTTTGGGAGGTATCTGCTTGTACGTTCATCTTACAGCAGTTGGAAGTTTGGAGCCTTTTCTTGGCTGTTAACTGGCAGGGGAAATCTTCCTATCCCAGCATTCCTTAAATAGATCCCTTTATGTATACACATATTAAAAATCGCCTTGAAAATACCACAGTGGGCAAGGGGGTGGGGGAACCTACTGTTTGTTTCCTCATAAAACTGACATTTTTATTTGGAGAAAAATCCATAAATTTACAATCTCTCCCTTTCTAGGTTTTTCAACATTTCTTGCAAATTGTATGTAAATGAATGCAAATAAGCGGTCCTTGCTAGTATTGCTTAGAAGTGGAAGATGCATAAAATTAAGATTCTGAGAGGAACTTGCATCTAATTAAGGTAGCGTGTAAAGAAATGTCTAAATTCAAATTAGATGCTTTAGTGGGAAGAATGACTTGTTTAACTCCAGAAGGTGTTTTGTGTGAACCAGGGGAGGCTTGTGCACAACTCACAACTCAGCGTTAGGTGCTTTCAAGCTGGGTCTGACCTCAGCTTTAAGTCCGTCTCAGGAAGACAAATAGCATATGTTTTCTCTTATCTGTGGTGCTGAAATTTTATGATGCTACATAAAAATATGTGTATGCACATATAATGTGAAATAGAAATAAAACAGGTTGGGAGGAGAAAGGACTGAGCGACGATGCGGGGGGTCCGAGAGGGAGGGTTTGTTGGTTATTAATATTTATCATCGATTTATCTTTTAGTTAAGCAGCGGTTATTCCTAAACCAGCTGGATACTCAAATCACCACACAGAGACTAGGATGTATCTAATTAACCCAGAGCACAATGCTGGGCAATAGTTACTCCATCCTAAACCTCCAAGCCTGCATAGTTTCCTCCTATTCAGATTTCCTACATTATACTTGCTTTTAGTCATATCTTAGATCCGGTTCATCTCTCCTCATGGCTCCAAGTCCTGTCCTGCTGATCTCTCCTCTGCCACCCTTCTACTTGCTTCCTTCTCCTCCTCTCAGGACCAGGATGTCCCACCCTATTCTCTCCATTGCTCAGCACTGGCTGGTTGTTTTATTGAAAATACAGAGAACAAATGGTGACACGTTTACACAAACTTGACACAGGTGATGCTTAGAATAAACATCTTAAGGCAATGTCCTGATTGAAACCAGATAGTGGGGTAGAGAAATCAGCATGTGAATGAACAAGGGTAAATTGTATACATACCACAAGAACCTTATACCAGCAGGAGGGAGTGTGGGGATATACTTAACACACAGTAATACATGTCCAAAATGTACAGTAGAATGCTTAATGATCTGTGGAACAGCAGGCAGGCCTGGTGTTAAGTTCCCTCAGTGATGGACCTATAACATGAAGTAAACCTTCTCCTTACTTAAAATGTTTTTGGTCTTTGTGCTTGTCGTAGCAGCATAATGAAACCAAAGCACGCAGTATAGAGCAATGGGAACATCATTAAACACATGTTCTGTACCGAGAACCTTTCATCTCTTTTGTTATGTTTGTGTTGTTTCTCTTCTAGACACAGCAACCTGCAGGGTAGATGGACACAATTGAGAATGTAGACTATGCTAGTTTTCAAAGTGACTGAAGATGCTTGCCCCCAAGCCTGAAGACCTGAGTTCAACCCCTGGAGCCCACATGGTAGAGGGAGAGAAGTGACTCCTGCACCTTGTCCTCTGACTTCCACAAGCATGCTTTGGTCACACACACACACACACACACACACACACACACACACACACACACATACACTCACACAAATAGATGTTGTTTTAGGATTTGTTTTTTTGTTGGTTGGTTTTGATTTTTATGACAGAGGAAGGGATTGATATTGTAGTTAACATTTCTTAAATTAAAAATTCATCCTTTTTTGAGAATTTCACATATGTAGATAATGAAATATGATCATATATGATCATATCTGTTCCTCACTACCCCCTTCTAACTCTGTGTTCTCTCCCAAACATCCCCTTCCCCACAATCATGTCTTTTTGTGGGGAGCTCAGCCACTAAGCTCACAGGTGCATGGGTGTGGGACCCCCCCCCACTGGAGCATGGGAAACCTGCCAGCAGCCACACCCTCAGAAGAGAACGATTTTCCCTTCCCCGGATGCTATCGGCTGCCGGCTCCCTTTTTCTTTTAAGGTTTTCACTGTCTGGTCTTGGTGGCCTGAGACTCGTAGAGAGCCTCTTGCTTTTCCTCTTGTGTGTTGGAATTAAAGGCCCACGCCACCTAGCTTGACCTTACACAGGTCTGTTGTGCAGGTAACTCAGCTACTGTGAATTCATGAGTGCCACAGCCAATTTATGGTTACTGCTTAGCTGTAGCTCCTGTGACAGCTCCAGGGGATGAAACAGTGCCCGGATAGAGACTAAAGCAGGGGAGTTCCTCAGGTGTGCTCTCAGGCTCCCTTTGTGTGCCCACTAAAAATGGTTGCATGTAAGCGTGCAGGCCCGTGCGCCACAGTGCATGTGCGGAGGTCAGAGAACAGCTTCAGCTTTCCATCTTCGCCGTCTGCCTTGTTTGAAGTAGCGTCTCTCCTACGACACTGGACATACCGGTCCTGGGAGCACCCAGGGTTTTTCTTGTTTTCACACTCATTCACCGTAGAAGTGTGATGGGGTGCAGATGTGCATGTCTGCTACTGGCTTTGTGTGGGTCTAGAGACAACTGAGGCTGTCACATTAGACCCTTTACCCACTGATCCCTTTCTCCAGTCTCTTCTCCCACTTTACACTCTCAGAATTTACTGGGACCCTAACCCAGCTTTTGGTTTATTATTTGGACAAAGACCCAGTTATCAGACATTTACTATATTTGCAAAATCACAGAGAAATTAAAAATTAATTCTTTTTAAAAACCAACAATGCTAAACGTGTGTAATTTTGTTGGTAGTCTATGGTTCTGTATCAATAAGCTGTTCCCAGAGACGAGTATGGCCATGGTTAAAGGTCTGTGCTGCCTGGTTAGGGGAAGCAGATTGTTACATCTGCTTTTGCCATCAGCCCAGCTGGTTGCAGTGTTTAACCCCTGGTTATGGAGTTTCCATGGGTTGCGCTAAGTCCTGACATCTGATAGAGTCTGACATTCTAATGTAAAGTGAGTTCTGAAACCTTGGGGGTAAACATTGCACACGTCTGCTAGTCAGCTTTCATTACTATCACAAAACACCTGAGACAATTCACTTACACAAACAAGAGTTTCTTTTGCTTCACTTTGTCCAAATTCCGTCTGTGTCCTGTTGACCCTGTGACTTTGGACTATGGTTAGGTAGTGGCCACAGTGGAGATTCATGGCAGAAAAACAAACAAACAAACAACCTCAGAAACCAGGTCAGGAGAAGAGACAGCAGAGGTCACGGAATCATCTCCCAGGAGCACACCCCTCGATATCACACTGCTCCCAGCATCCCCTAAAGCCCCTCAACCATAAAAGTTGCACACGGAAACGAAGGCTTTAGGACGTAGAGCCCTGGGAGCCACGTCCCCAAGCCAAGGCTGGTGCCTTGTTATGCACGTGAGCCCTCCTACCGAGTGTAGACATAATGCTACTACACAAATCAAACGTTCGCAGTCAGTCAGGAAGAAATTTGTTTTAAAACAACTCTCTGGTATACTCATAATTCTACCATTTATTAAAGACGAAAACAATTTGCACACTAAGGAGATAGATGGTCTTGTTGATTTTCCATAAAGAATTAAATCTTGACTGAGCATTGGCAACTGCAGCATATAGAATCTCTTGAACGTTTTTCAGAGTAGATATTTATAATTATCAATGCTGGGAATGCCGTTTCACGTAAGCACACGGTATGAAATGGCAGAAATATATTTACTTCAGAAGTTCCAAGCTGGAATTGTTTATGAAATTCTTGGCAGAAATGCATGCAGCTACAGTAGAACTGAAACCCATGCTAATTCCTTACCTTCATGCTGGAGAGTCACAGTAAGATGGTAGTAAACATCTTTGTTTTACACAATTAAATAATTGAGTTTCCGTAAGAGCAGGAAGCTTTGTGTATACAGCAAAAACTTTGCAATTCAGGTCATCTCGGGCAGTGTGTGCTGTGAAAAATGTACTCTGTGTGTGTGTGTGTGTGTGTGTGTGTGTGTGTGTGTGTTCAGGACCAATGCTGAATTTATGTAATGTGATGCAGTATGGGAAACCAGTGCCAGAGATACCTCAGGTTCATTGCTTTTTGACTGCTAACTAATTTCTGGTTGATGTGGGTTCAGAAACCTCTTACTGTCGCCCTCTTCACTCCCCTCATCCAACTGTGACTCCATATAGGGTTGGAAACCCCAGTTGAAGCCCTGATCCCAGCTACAGCAGTGCACTCACCACAGGCACTGAGCTGTCTCACACTTTGTTCTGTGGCCTAGCCGTGCACTTGCCCCTGGGAAGAAACAGGCCCACTGAGTCACACAAGTTGTCCAAGCAATGGTATGTTCTGTTCTGTGGTAACAAGTCAGAGCAGAAACCTTTAAGCTGTCATCTCACGTGGTAGATACAAGCTTTCTATTTTCACTCAAACATTCAGAGGTCACTGGAAACAGAAACTGATACATAGTTACAACATGTCTGAAGATGTTTTTGTTTTAAATAGCTGTTCTTTTGGTATAAAACAGTAACCTGGGGGAATGAAGCTCATGACCTTGCAGCTCTGTGACACTATGCTGGAGGCCAGCATTGCATTTTGTGTGACAGAAACATGCTCTTGCCTTTCTAGGACAGACCTAAGGAAATGTTTATTTGGGGTTAAGATGCACAAAAATTAGTGCTGTTTTATCTGAACCTGCTTGCAGGAGAAAATGTTAACAGTCCCCACTGCGGCCTGTATCACATACTGCGCAGACACAGACGAGCCTCCGCTGGGTTCCTGGCCTCCTAGTGGGACCTTCGGTCTGTGGAGCCGGTTGCTAGAGTCCTGTAAAGTGTTTTGGACTCCACACGTGCTCAGAAGGCATCTCAAAACTCCAGATACACACAGGCCACACTTTGAGCATCTTGGGGCCGGTGGAGCATCATGTAGAGGCATTTTAGGCCAGGTTGTGGAGGTTGGCCCGGGAATGGGGTAAGGAATGAAAGGTATGGGGTCAGGCATAGTGAGTACAGTGACAGGAGAGCAGAGTGTCTCCTTGGGGCATTGGAAAATCTGAACTGGGTGTCCCTGCTAGAAATATAAATATTGGGTTGGGGATATGTTAAAACCCTGGTGTCTGTCCCCAGTAACGGATAAATCAGCCATGGTGGCATATGCCTGTTATCTGAGCACCTGGGAGGTGAGGAGTGGGAGAATCAGAAGTACAAGGCCATGGGTTGACCTACAGAGGCAGAGATGGGTGATCTTTGTGAGTTTGAGGCCAGTCTGATCTACATGGCAAGTTCCGGGGCAGCCAGAGAGAAATAGTAAGAACCTGTCTCATTTGATAAAGGAGGGGGAAGAGGAAGAGGAGGGAGAGGAGGAGGAGGAGGAGGAGGAGGAGAAAGAAGAGGGAGGGAGAAGAGGGAGTTGTTTCAGGGCCATCAGCTTGTGTTGTATGAAAACTTGTCTCAAAAATACACATATCTTGTTTCATTGTTGTCATCAGATAAATGGATATGATTAAATGCCAAATTCCCAAATTCTTAAGCACTTGGGAGTGGTGATTTTATTCAAAATCACATTCAATTGTGAAGTAAACTGGGCAGCACTGTTTCATGGGTATGCTTACTTCTACCCTGTGTTTTGAGTTCAGGGCACACACACATACATGCACACGAAATGTGAATGTACATGCTATCATGTGACATTTGTTTACCATGGAGAGGCACACTGCCATGGCATGGTAGACTCATTCCTCCGCTCAGGGGTCTAGGTCAGTGCAGTGCTCTGAAGTCACTGCAGAACCTTCTGTCCAGAGCAGCGGTGCTCACGTGGGACTCGCCATGAGTCTGCCTCCCTGTTGGAAACGCCAAGCAGAGGATCCAGCTAATCCTGTTGTGATTGACCCACGTCACTTTTTAAAGTAATTGATGATATTGCCTTAGTTGAGTCTGTTAGTGCAAATAATTATTAATCAATATGCTCTCAGCCCTTATTTCAGAAGATAATGCTCACACACGGTTATTCTGAGCATTTCAATTGAGCTACTGAAATCAATTATCAAGCACTCTAAAGCACTTGGACTGTGTGCAGCTATGACTCCTCTCTCTACCGTGTTTATCCAGGCAACTTTTTCTGTTCTGGCCAGGGCGATGGAAGGCCTTCATTCCTATGGTGGAGACCAAACCCATTGTGTACCTTGGTCTAAAGTGACTTAGCTAAACGGCTGCCAGAGGAAGTACCGTGGGCATCCTTAGGAGAACATAATCAACCCTTTGCTGGGAGAAGGGACATGCACTAACCTCAGCTCTGTGGGAGACGGATAGCTAATGTGGGCAGACCCGCCCATTTAGGATGAAAGGAGACGAGAAGCA
Organism: Rhombomys opimus; assembly: GCA_010120015.1. NCBI lineage: Eukaryota > Metazoa > Chordata > Mammalia > Rodentia > Muridae > Rhombomys > Rhombomys opimus. The sequence goes on from REGO01000129.1 coordinate 3,397,175, forward strand.
GCACTTCAAGTGCTGTGTGTATGGTTCTCCCCAAATGTCAAGTGTGTGAAGATGCGCTTTGTCTTATTTATGTCTCGGCTTCCTAGCCCGGGTCTGTCCTTTCGCCCTGTTAGGCCGTATCTCTGTGAGTGCTGTGTTTTGGTCTTGTTTCCCCTGGCTCCCCTGAAAGAAGAGATGCAGAGGAAAATAACGCCTGCTGGAAGTGAGCCTGCAGCCATTGCCAGTGGCGTGCCAAGCGTCTGGCCGAGTTGCTCCTGTAGGGCACAGGAGTGTGTGGGCCGTGGCCTAAGATGTTAGACAGGAGCATGGCAGATGCCGGCTGTTGGTGGTGATCTCCTGAGCTGTCCCCTGTGGAAACCAGCCCTCCCCCCGGCCGCACGGCCTGTTGCTTCACACACCATTCGTACTGCTGTTGCAGTGAAACCGAGTGGGGCTGCTATGAGCTCAGCAGTCTGTCTGGCTGACTGTCTGGCCGTTTGAAGGGGGTCTGGGGCCCAGAGAAAGTGACCACACAATGTAAATAAAGCACTTCAGTGGGGCAAAGTTCTCAGGAGTCTCACTGGTTCTTCAGTTTTAGTTTTGTCTGAATGGTTAGATGAGACTGACTCATTTAAACTGATGGCGTTAATAAGCAGATACGATGTTTCGCACTGAGAGCAATCCTGAGCATGTATTTCGATTTCAAGATCCTTGGAGAAATCTGAATATCTCCCACCTATTTCATAATTTTTGGAACCTGAGTTTTACCTTATTGAGCCCTCTGATAGAACAGACAGGATATTTCTTTTGTGTTTTCCACATGCCCTCTCCTCAGCCACTGAGGGTTTAGGCCTAAACGGCAAAAGGCATCACAGTGCATCTCTCTCGGCCTCAGGGTTTACAACCATCCTGTGTTGGGTATCAGTAGGCGCTGTTGTCAGTACGCTGTCAGGCAAACGGTGGGCGGGAGAGAAGGGACTAGAAAGCATTTCTAGACTACCTAGCTTGGAAATAGCCCCACAGTGACAATCAAGCGTACTGACGTGTTGAAGTCAGGAGACAAGGCCTCAGCCCCTGCGCGCACAGGAGGGAGGGCCTCACTTGGGAAGGAGTGGGGGCAGTCCGGGGTGGCTTAGGACCTGGGTGTCCCCAGAAGGTCACAGGCCCAGAGCCTCAGGGGGCCTCAGCAATTGCTGCTGTGTACTCTCTACTGCTCTTCCCTGCCCTGTCCTTGAGGAACAGCGACTGGCTCTGGGCTGGTCAGGGAGGCTGGGAAGGTTCAGACGGAATGGGACTAACCTTGCCTCTCAGGAGCAGCTCCTTCAGTGACGGAGGCACAGGGCCCCAGCAGAGCTTCGCACAGTGGAGCAACTAACTGCACGTCAAAATGCTGTGGGCGTGGCCCGGTGTGCAGCCTCTTCCCTAGGGGCTTTAGTGTGGTGACTGAGCTTCAGCTGGTGGAAAGGGAGGCTTCTCCAGGCTGTGTGCTGTGGCTGGTTAGGCGCCTGGAACCGAAGTTCTGCCTTTCATATGAGCGTGGTACATATTTCTCCAGGGTGACATTTCAGTGAGACAAAGTCAAAGCGCTTTCTACACTGCCTGATGTGTCACACATCTGAGTCACAGAACACTGTCACTCCTCCTGGCTGCTGACTCTGGGGTGTTGTCCCCACCCTTCTGGTGGAGCTCTAACTGCCCACCTGACCTTCCTGTCAGTTACTAACAGCTTTTGAGCATAAAAGTGAGTTATCTGAAACGCTAACACAAGATTCAGTAATCATCTCCTGATTAAGGAATACCTCATCAGTGACTTCTCCTTTTCGTCCCCATGTCTTTATTCTGTGGGTTTGGTTTACTTGATTTGGTTTTATTTTGTGGACAGAGATGCCTGAGGGTGTGTGTGTGTTTATGTGTATATATCTCTGTGTGTCCATGTGAGTGTGTGTGTGCACGTGTTCTCATGTGTGAGTGCAGGTGCATGCTTGCCTAGTGTACATGGGGAGATCAGAGAGCAATCTTAGGTGCCGTTAGTCTTCAGGCCCAGCTGCCTTTTCTTTGAGAAAGTCTTCCATTGCCCTAGAAGATTGCATGCAGGCCAGGCTAGCTGAGCCCTGAGCTTCCATTGGCCTAAAACATTGCACACAGTCCAGGCTAGCTGAGCCCTGAGCTTCCCCGGCTTCTTGTCCTACCTCCCACGTTGCTGTCATTGGATTTAGAGTCTAGGGTCGCCAGTCCTGCCTTTTTACATTTATCATGTCTGCTAGGCAAGCACTTTGCCATCGGAGCCATCTCTTGGCCCTGAGTGTGTCTTTTAATACATATGAAGACTAATTTGAGAAAACCTGCAGAGGCAGTAAGGTGCCTGGGAACACAGTTGTGGCCTGCTGTGAATGGCCGTGTGTTCTTTAACACAGAAGCCTAATCTCCAAGGTCAAATGTCACTTCCCAGCTGTTTTCCCAAGTTCAAAGGGTATGAACATGTCAAGGTCAACATGACCTGTTGATGCGGCCATGACAAGCTTATCCAGGTCACGTGCAGAACACGCCAGGGGTCCAGGTTCCACAGTGACGCTGGTGTCCAGTGTCCAGCCATAGTTTCCTGTACAGCATCTGTGTAAGCAGGGTCAGGAACACCACAGAACCTTCAAGCACCTGAAGCAGCTGCAGGCCTCAACATGAGCACAGTGAGTGACTCAGGGGGGTTAGGCCCCTCCCGTCCTGGCACAGTACAGAGAACGTTTCAGGAGGTGGAATTCTGTGCCCCATCCCCTCATAAGATGGGTATGTCTCGATCTCATTTCCACAAGTCGAGCAGCTTTTGGGGTGGCGGCAGGTGGATCCTAAGACCTGGAATACTGATGTGCAGGTCTGGGTCACCTGGGATGGCTCAGCTGTCCCTCCAAGATAGTTAAAAGAGTGAATGACTAGGTGTCCTGGGAAGCCTGCCCATTCGAAGATGGGGCATGCTGTGTCCCGTGGTTTCCCCGAGCGCTGCACGTACAGGCACTCCGGAGCTCCTTGTGAGCTGAGCACGTACTGGAAACTACTCGCCAGTAGAGCCAGTCTAGCCTGTGGTGTGACTTACTGATTGACTACATTCCAACGAGACAGTTCCCCCTGTGATCAGTGGGACTCTTGTGCAGAGAGATGGGGTGCTGAGGCCCGCAAGGAAGCAGTGTTTGTGCTGCCCCTGGGCTAGCAATTCACACCCACGGTGACCCCTGAGCGTGGCAGGGCACGGGACTGCACAGACCTTTAGGCTTGAGCCCTTCGTCTCCCTCACTTGGTAACATGCCGTGGCTGGTGTTCTGTGCCACGGGGTCACGACTCACAGATATGCCGTGTTGCCTCCCCCTTGTTCTGGGAGGGCCTTCCCACACCTCAGTGAACCGGGACATTTACCTTGCAAAACGAACACCACGGCACAGGTAACTGGTCTTCAGTACGACATACAGCAGCACTTTTGCTGACTGGAACAGTGTTCCCCAGTGCATCAACATGGCAGGGCTTCTGCCTTCTTGTGACCAGTGTCCTGTTGATCCTGGTCTGAGCACATGAGCTTCAAGGACTTCAAGTTAATGACCGGACATAAAAAAAAAAAAAAAAGAGAGAAACAATCAAAAGATACTGCTACCGATCAGGAACATTTTTATTTTATTGCTTTTTTTAGTATTACCTGCGTGTGTGCATGTGTACATGAGTTCGCAATCATGTAGAGGCCAAAGGCAACCTCATATCCTCCTCAGAAACAGTCTCCCTTGTTTTCTGTGACAGGGTTGCTGACCCCGGAGATCATCAAGAAGGCCAGGCTGGCTCATCACTGAGGCCACGGCCATCCCGCCTCCCCCACAGCTGAGGTTACAGGTTCATGCCACCTCGCCTGGCTTTTTGTGGGTGCTGGGGTTCAAACCCCTTGTGCTGCACAGCAAGCATCGTGCCGTTTCTGCGGCTGTTTACCTGCTCGCCCCAATGAATGAAATTTCAGAGCTTTGTAGCCTTTGTGCTTTGCTGTCTTCTGTCAAACACAAGACTGTGCGTTTTGTAGCTGACCCAGTGAGAATCTCAATGCCTAATGAGCTTATTTTAGGCTATACTGTCTTACAAGTGTGTCTCCGGACTGGGCTAAAGAGCTCGCAGGAATTGGGTGATTGGGGGTCTAAGCCCTGCATGAAAGTGGCTGTTTCAGATTCTATGGCGACCCAGGAAACAAGGACCCCCATGTTCTAGGGTCGCTGTGGCATCATTCTTTAAAGCCCCTGCAATGTTCCTGAGCCCAGGCTTCCTGCCCTTTCAAGGGCATGCCTTGCTCTTGAAGTCAGAAAGTGGGTCTCATGGTCTAATTGCCCAGCGGGTGGAGGTCTAGGGACAGTGGATATCAAAGAGAGGTCAGGCTTGAAAGAAAGCGACCCAGAGGGAAAACCAGATAGGTAGGGATGGAAGGTAGCTGTTTTTCTTTTTTAAATAATGTGGACTGCGGCAGAGTTTCTTTCTTAAACGTTTTCTGTCTAGGTGATACAGTATGAGAGTGGCGGGTGGGGCTGTGCCTCCAATCTTTCATCTCCATCAGGATTATGAATGAAAATCCCAGCTCTGAAAGATGGACTAAGTATGCTCCAACACAAAGACTAACGATTCAGGAGCCGCGTCAGGGCCGCAGTGCTGTTACTCCCTGCTGGTCTGCACACCATCTCAACTAGCCGCCATCTGTCTAAAACACTGAACCCGGCACTCCCTCCTTATCTACTAGCCAGTGCGTGTGTGTGTGTGTGTGTGTGTGTGTGTGTGTGTGTGTGTGTGACGTTCAGGAGAGAAGCCAGGCCCTCACACGGGGCAAGCAAGCACTGTATAACTGAGTTGCAGTCCGTGTCCTTAAGTTACATATTCGTAATAACGTAGATGGCTGTGCACACACAGGTACATGTGCACACGTGGACGCTCCACTCTTCTTAAGGGAGGATTGCACAATGGAAAACAGCTTTCACTGTGTCCCCTGGCTTCCCCTGGATAGTAGCCCAGCCCACAGCCGGGGACTCGGTTGCTTTGCTGTGAGGGTTTGTGACTAGCTGGCCCTTCTCCTCAGTTGCCCTTCCTTCCCGAAAGCCTCTTCCCTTTTCTGCCTTTCACTAAAGTCATTTTCTGGTCTGATTGCAGCAGCCTCTACCACTCTGGAGTCCCTCCCTTCTCCAAGAGTGGAGGCTGCTTCCCAGGCTGCGGCTCTGCAGGTGCAGCGGGCCCTGGGCTCAGGGGGCGGCTGCAGCTAGAACAGGTGGCAGGAGCACCCCAGAGACTCTGCAGCACCACTGGGGCCATTATTTTGGTTAGAAATACGTAAGAAAATCTTACCTCAAACTGGGAACAATAAACAAATTATCCACGCCCACCAGTAACTAATTGCTGCCACCATTTCTTCCTCCTAACAAGCCCTTGAGCGGATGTAACTCCCAGGCTACCTGCCTTCCCCATGCGAGGTAACGTGGCTGCAGTTTCTCCACACAGCACTGTCTACTGAGGCTGCAGTTCCCTGTTTTGCATCCCCTTGGCTTAGAAGTCCATGCCTGCCATTTGCTTACAGGACATGGTTATATATATATATATATATATTTTTTTTTTATTAGAACTAAAATTAAATTAATCGACTATTTATCTTTTGGGCATTATGAATGAAGGGAGAGAAGTGGCAGCTGTCACAGCGTGAATGCACCCAAGCCTAGAGACGTCAGTGACATGGGAGTGGCTTCCTTTGAAATAATAACGCTGTATTTTGAGACCTATCAAAAGAGAATAATGACTGTTAGCTCAAATGTGACATGAAGTTTCAGAGAAACACTTCTTATAAACATCTGAACTCTTCTAACCCGGTGTTCCTGTGTCATCTCTATTCTCTCCGGTTTGCAGAGAATCCTGGGTAAGGGAAGGCACTGTGTGAAGCTGTCTTAATGTGTTAAGAGGGAGAGCAAGGACAGTGAGTGATAAACCGAGGTTGCTGGTCCCTAAGTGTGTGACACACTGAGGTTGCTGGGCCCTGGCTCTGAAAAAAACCACATGTGGGCGTTGAATAGTGAATTATTAACACAATCTTACTTTAAAAATCTCCATCATGCTATAAAATTGTTTTATGTACCTTTTTCTATAGCTCTCATATTCTCCTACGAGCCTTCTGATACAAGGGCAAATTATTTTATCAGGCTCCTTAGAAGCTAGAGTACTCATTTGCTCTAAATTGATCCTTGAATGTCTAAAAAAATATTTTGCTTGCCCAAGGAATATTTTTCCCCAGGTGAAAATATATTTTATGTGATTGTGGTAATGAAATTGCTTAATGCACCTTTTGAATCAAGCACTCATGTAGGCAATTTAAAATGTGCATATTTCCAATCAAGCCTCCAGGTCCCTGCATTGGCACGTGGAAGCTTATTTAAGTTTATCTTTGATATCTTTTGTGACTGACAGGCTTTTGTTCAGTTTGGACACACCCGAGAACACGGGTGTACACACGCACAAAGTAGCAGAATGTTTGAACTGGGCTTTCCCAAGTTATCAGGGCCATTTTATGAACAGGCTGTGAAGCAGACATGAATGTCTTTCTTTGGAGTGCTCCTCAGCCCGTTCTTCTCCCTGTCCAGCTCTCTAGAAAGCTGACGTGGGGTGCAGGTGTGTGTGTGTGTGTGTGTGTGTGTGTGTGTGTGTGTGTGTGTTTAGCATGCACGGGTAAATCTTGTAATGCTGCATGCTCCAATGTAACTCGCTCTCATCATAGAAGGAGATACAGGCAGAGTGATCTAGGTAATCACAGGGCTGTCAGCGATAAACTCCCACGACACGGAGAGGAGGCCCCAAGTACCAAATTTGTATTGTTTTAAAAATACAGTGAAGTGTTAGTTATGGACTGAGTTTTTATTATAAAACTTATTCTAAGCTAATTCCTATGTTACTGAAAAAGCAGTTCCTAGACATCATTTTTCTTTTTCTAATAAAATTATATCTAGAAACTTACCATATATTACATTTTATCCTTTTGGCTAAGATCAAGTGAAATTTAACATATAAAACCGATAAAGAATTTTATTGGACCAGTGTAGATTTTAGGTCTGAGTGCATATTTATATATGTATGTATGTATGTTTAATTGGTTTTGTTTGGTTTTATGTTGTTTTGAGACAAAGTCTCATGTATCCAGAATTGGCTTCAAACCTTGGCCTTTGGATCTTCCTGCCTCCACCTGGAACTGGGATTGCAGGAGTGTTCCACCTTGCCTGATTTATAAGATTGGTTTAGCATCCTGAGGCAGAGGAGCAGCTCTGTGGAACTCAACGTCCTGAGGAGCATTGTCTAAACTCTGTCTACTAGGCAGTACTCATGCTTGAGTTACTGGTTTTCTCAAGTACCACAATCCAAAAGCTCGCCTGACGTCTCCTTGATATTAGGCCCACTATAGCCTAAACGACAGGGCTGCATGAGCCGACACTTCATGCCCAAAGGTTGTTCCCTCCTTTTCCTTTATGCATTGTGGGGGGGGGGGGGTCTGACCTTCAGCGTGTAACCCAAACATTCCTCTCTTGCTTTTAATGCCGCTTTACAACATATCTTGCATTAATATACTTGTGTCTGCAAACTATTAACTGCCCTTACACACAGCGTCTTCCCAACTAGATTGTAAATTTCTTTACTAAAAGGAAACGAGGGAAAATTGCACCCCACTTAAACAGCCTAGCCTGGAACTAATGCGCATAATTGCTTATTCTTACCCGTTGAATTAGGTAAGTGAAAATTGCTCTGTGCAGCCCTACAGAACATGGGGGTCATCTCCAGCTGGGCACAGTTCTGTCAGAGCATTATTGGGCATGGTGACATAGCTGGTGAAGACCCAGCCAGCCCCTGAGGCATGCTGTCCTCACCAGCCTGCAGCTGGAGGAAGTGATTCCCATCTTTGCCTGAGGGGCGCAGCAGAGGCCAGGGACAGCCCTCTGGTGACAGGTACTCACATAAACTGTTTAAAGCTGTCAACCCAGACACAGTTCCTAAGGACCTTCTTTTTTTGGGCCATGAGGAGGAAGGCTGTTTACGTTCAGCTTGCCAGAATACTCACATATAAAGGGCAGTGGCAACGGGACCCCTTCAGTGGCAGCGTATGTAAAGCCCCAAAGCCAGGAGTGCTGGATCTTAGAGAAGCAATCAGACATGTTAGGTAAGTGGGGTGATAGTTTGACAGTTGGGGCTTTGTAATCATCTCCATGTCTCTCCGCCCTGGAGTACCCATGGCGGACACAGGGAGTTGTCTGTACCTGTTTACTTGGGAGGAAAATAATGGTCCTGGTCCTATTAGCAAGGTCCCCTTCAGGTATCAAAAGTGGGAGCATTGCTGATAAATTTAGAGCAGTTCTTTAGAACACTGGCTATTCTCTTACCTGGCTCATACTTGAATCTGCCAAGTCCGCTGAGACACAGGACACCACACTGGAGCTGAGCGTTCTTCTTTGCGTGGTAAGACCTGCAGTTTACCCCACAGGCAACACAAGGGGCATGCTGTAATTGAGTGTGTCGAAGAACTCTGGGCTATCCCAGAACAGGAACGCTCAGTCCCATCTTCACAGGACCTGAGAGCTGCTTGGGAAAAATCGAGTGTGCGTGTGCAGATTTAATGCTTGCAATAGGATTAGCCAGTTCCTGACTAATTAGTCATGGGGTAAACAGAGAAGAAATTGAATTCAAAACAGGCAATAACCCGATGTCTGAAGTGATTTGTACGATTTCCTGAAAGGATTCCCAGTTGGAGTGAAACATAAGGAGGTGGCGGAGCCAGCAGCGCTGAATATTTACTGTTTCTTATTTGTTTTCTCATTGTTCCCTGTGTAATAATGAATACATTACTCATTACTTCCAATTACTGCACATTGTTATGTAAATTCCACAGCAATCATCTATACCTTTTTACCAGGAAATTTTGAGTCCCACACATGTGATTTAGGGTTTTTTTGTTTTTGATGGGAGACCAACAAACAAATATGAATTTTAGGAAGCCCAGAGTATGTAGCATAGAGCAGTGTGACCCTGTGTGATGAATTATGGCCTACAGATAGGACCACTTAAAGTTTTGCTACTCAGAGTGGGACTCATGAATGATCAGGTCAGCCCTGTGGAGTAGATGTCCCAATAACGCACGTGCTTGCTCGGTGGTAGGACTCGGCTGTCTCGCTCACATGTGGGGACTATGAATTGGGAGTTGGACTCTGCAGAATTGTTAATGCAGGTATTGGGTCTCTGTGCAGGCAGTTTTCTCTGCTCATGACACATGACTTCATTGGATGACGTTTCGCCACCTTATAGATGAGTGATTGTGGTCAGACTTAAAGGTTAGCTGAGTACCTAGGCCGTTTTCCCAGCACTTGGGAGTTTTTCAAAACTCAAGCCATGTTTGGGAAAGCACAGTTTTCCTCCTTTGTGTCAAAGCCCATATGAATTTAATTTTGAGGGAAATTTAAGCCACATGTTTCGGACTCATTTACACTTAACCCTTGAGAAGGTTGTGTTCCGACAGTAATTGCCTGTCCAAAAAATCTCATTCCTTTAGTAAATCCTTCCATAAGGGCAGAGCTGCGGGGAAGAACTTGGGGAGCACAGTGGGGTCACAACTCTTTGTCTGCTGGCAACCTGTGCAGGCTCTGTGTGCACTGCCCTGCTGTTTTCTCAGACACACGGCTTTGGCAAGAGAGAGGGCTGATGATTGGATATTGTCTTCTGTGTTGAAAATCAAAAGACAACACACTTCTCATCCTAGCACTTGGGAGACAGGCAGGCAGATCTAAGTTCAAAGGCAGCCTGTGCTATAGTGAGTTTCAGGTCAGCCAAGTCTACATAGTAAGATCCTGTCTCAAACAAAAACTGAACGAAAAACAAGAGTGTCTACCTCAGTGGCTCCCCATTTTCAGGGACAGAGTCTCTCACGGAACCTGAAGTTCTCACTGGTTTGGTTATCCTGGCTAACTGCAGGGTCTCCCTTCTACCACCTCCCTCTTATAGACACACATCCTTTACCTGAGCGCTGGGGATCTTAGCTTTGGTCCAGTGAGCACTTTAGCCCACCCAGCCATCTCCCTAACCCAAAATTACATGAGTTTTGTTTTGTTTTGTTTTGTTTTGTTTTGTTTTGTTTTTGTAAAGCTTAAATTCTTGTTTGTCAAATCATACATTCAATGAAACATTTTTTTAAGTTGATATATTATAAATATGAGACTGTATGTCACCAACAGTGTTTAGGGTTGGAGAAAACAGTAGTCAAATCCTGTTCTCTGTTGAAATAATTTCTGTATTTTTACTTAGCTTCTTTAAGATTCTTAGGCACTCAGTAGCCTCTGGCAAATGAAATTGCATTTGAAGTGTCCAGAATGCCACTCCAGGGACAGCAAGGACAAGCACCCTTAGGAGAAACACCAAGCCAGGCTCTAGGTACAACTTAAATATTTTGCAAGCCCTTGCACAAGAAGGTGGCTGCAGCATCCCCTCACTGGCTTTCCCGAGGCCCCTTCCGTCGTGCTATGCAGAGCCTACTGTGCTCGCCCATGGAGACGGCTTTTCTCTGTCATCTGCTCCCTAACCTTCCAGGATCTGCTTCGTGTGGAGGGCAAGCCGTTCTATGCGTGTGCTGCCACGATGTGCCATCCTCATGCTGTCCCTGTGCTTCCCCCATCCACAGTGTAGATGCCTCTCCGTTTTCCAGCTCACCTCCACCTGAACGTGTCACTGTCAGCGGTTAGCCTTCATGGCTGTTTACCTAGGGATTGTACCTGTTCATTTTACAGAGCTCTGACCCCACTGCCAAGGTCAGATTAGGTCCCAGGTGAAATTCCTGAATGAATAAACCTGTGACCTAAGTCTACTGAACCACCTCCGAAAAGCTCCATACCATTGGTAAAGTTGGTTGTATTTGTTTTGTGACAGGGTCTCATGTATCCCAGACTGATCTGAAATTCTCTGTGCATCACAGGGGACCTGGAACTGATGATTGTCCTGCCTCTATCACCCAAGTGCTGGGACCCCATGTTTCCGCAGCACTGGGGACTGACCTTTAGGCCAGCACTCCACAGCTGAGCTACAGTCTCTGTCTAGTAAAGCTGTTGAATGAATAAAACTCATGACAAGCTTTGAAAAGCAAGCCATATATCAAGACACCGAATGTGAGCTTGCAGACGCAACTGAGGATTCTATAAATTTACGTAATGCTGTAGGTGTGTGATTCTCAGCCACAGTCTGGAGTCCTTGCCAGGCGGCTCCCCAGCTATGCTCTGTCAAGGAAGGCTGTGTGAAAGACCATATTGGCTCACCATGGCCATTGAGCCTGGAGAAAGATTGTAAGCAGCAGTGTCCAGAGGCCTGGTCCAATGGTCAGTTATCACCACCTAGTGCTGCCTGGTTCCTTGGGCTGGACCTGTCCCCACCCCTCAGTCCATTCTTTAGGTTTTTGGAAGCCTCCCATGTTTATGTATCTGTTTTCTCAGATAACGGTTTTATGGCTTCCTCCCTTAACTGTACCCACTGGGGTTTACTGTATCTCACTGTTGAACGTACCCCTTCTCTGCGTTCCTTAGCTCAGTTTCCTGCATGTGGTCCCAGTGCCGAGGAGCTACAGCTGCACCTCTAAGGTAACTCCTCTCTCCATCCTGTGGATCACAGGACATCATACTCGGTGGATCACGTGTCCTCATATGTGTGGTTGAACTTTCTCCTCAAGTTTTATCACCAGCATCTCAGGTTCTTTTACAAGGGCTACCTTCACTTCCTTCTTAATTCCCCTGACCCTTCTCCTTCCTCCCAGCTTTTCCCTCCTTCCTGTTCTCCCAAGCTATTCTCTGGTTCCACTTGTCAAGGCCATAGGAAACTAAACCACGTCTTCCGCCAGGACTGCTGTGGTTCTCTGCAGCTTCAAGCTTCTGGACCACCTGTGTCTTATTTTTGTTCCCTGCAGCGAGTAGCCCACAGAATGGAATTTTCTGGAGGCTTGCCTTGTTCACATGCCTCGTTCCAGTCTGAATTGCTTGAGAAATGTAGTCAGTAAGCCTATTGAGCAAGAATTCCTATTCAAAGGGAAACTCTGTGTGTGCATAGAAGAAAAAAATGTAGAAGAAAGAAAGCCAGATCAAAAGTTTAACATGAAGAGCCCAGCACAGGACCGGGGAAAATAAATTCTGCACCATGCATTTAAGAAGGTTTTGTTGGATGTAGTGTCTCACACCTGCAATTCCCATATTTGCGAGCCTGTGGCAGGTGCATCACCACAAATTCTAGGCTAGCCTGGACAACGAAGTGAGTTCTAGGTGACAGAGTAAGATCCCATCTCAAAACAAATAAAACTTTTGTATATGCGGAAGGTGGAAATCGTCTTGGTGGCTTTGGATATTCCACTGTGGTGCAGTCCATCACAGAAAGTGGAGGTGCTGGTCGTTCAGATAACTCAGATAAAGTAGCATCAATAACCATCTCATAATTAATGCCCTCAAACCACTCAGAAATTCTTGTATGAAAGAAAATAAGGACTTGGGTAGTGAAAAGACTAAAGCAAACTGTTTCTAAAATGTGTTGCCAAACACTGTTTTATGAGCACAGATTGGCAAAGCACACAGCTGTTGATTACTGAAACTCTCTTCAGTAACCACCTCAGGCCACTGGGCCCTGTGCAGGGAGAGCCTGTCAGAGCAGATAAGAAGCACGACCCCCTCACGATGACTTACCAGCGGCATGTCTGTCCGGGAGGCTCCCACTGCGTCTGAGGATAGTGCAGCTAACTGGAACCACACAGCGATGTGTGGACTTGAATATATTTAACATCAAAGCCAAGCTCTGGCAAGATGTTTTGGCATTCTCATAAACACGTGCTCGATTACATGCTTTAAAGAAAAAAGATAAATCAGAAAGTCACTTCAAAATTAGTGTTTACTGTGGCATGTTTTATGTTAATATTATTTTTCAGGGGATGAAACACCAGTTTAAGTCAAAGTAGGCAGCAAGGAAATGACTCTAAGCTTTCACATCAAATACAAAACTATCACCGAATAACTTTGAAGCTTAGTGTTGAGTTTATCGTATTTTGAATTATTAACATTTATGTTAGGAGAGACATCTTTTCATGAAATATTTAACTACATATCTTATAACTTTCTCTTCACCTATTGACCCCAAAATTGCAAACAAAGATAGCTCACATGTTAAAACTCCATCAAACACACAACCTTTTCATTATGAAAAGAGAGAAAGAGGAGGAAAGCCACTCCAGCCATTGCGATGGCCTGACCTTTGTTCAGACCCATCTGTGCTTCCTGGAAATCCTCTGCACCCTTGGGAATGGCCAGGGTCACAGGGCAGCCCTTTCTGGTAACAGGGAAACGTGATTGGGGATGCAGGTCAGTGCCAGGAGTCCATCATTGCACTAAGGAGCATGATTAAGTACCCATGAAAATAATTAAATTAGAAAACAAATTAGAAATTAATGTCTTATAAAGCTTCCTTCCATTACCAGAGTGGAGACATGTCCAGGCACGAACAGGATGCCCTGCACGCAAGAGGCAGAGCAAGCTTAAGACACATGAAGGAAGAGTTGCTCTGTAGGGAGCTGTGATCTGCCATCTTCTACGTTTCCATCTTCATTTTCACTTTGGGCATTGACTATTATTGTATTTGCCATTTTTGCCCCTGACCAAGGAGGCATTTCTTGTCTTGAACTCTTCTAACATATTGTATTTCTCTTTTATTTGTTCATGCGAATGGACATGTGTTTACATGAGTGTGGAGGCTGGACATTGGTGTTGTCCTGTGTGACGGGCCCTCTCTCTGGCCAGGCACTCACCAAATGTCTGGCTGTTCATCCAGCTCCAAGCACCTGAGCCTGCTTCCCTAGCACAGGACTGTAAACATGTGGCCTGTGCCCAGCATGTATATGGGCCACTGTGTGTCCTTTTGTCTTTGTGATGCAAGTGCAGGTACTCACAGAAGCCACAGACTCCTGGAGCGGGAGCCGCAGTCGGTTGTGAGTCACTGATGTGGGTTCTGGGAACTGAACGCAGGTGCTCTGGAGGAGCAGTCCACACACTTGACTGCTGAGCCGTCTTTCCAGCCCCGCTTTTGTAACATGGCTTCAGAGATCAGAGTCTTCATATTGGTGCCGTCAGTGGTTTACAAGCTAGAAGCCCTGTTCCTCATAGTAACTTGTAATGAGGGGTGTTCCTAGGCCCAGATGTGCCTGGTGTAGCACTTGTCCAGCTCTGTTGTCTAAAACACACACACACACAGGCACCTGCATGCACACACACATACACAGATGCACACACACACACATATACAGATGCATACACACACACACACACACACACACAGGCACACCCACTCACACATACATACACACACGCACGCACACACTGCCTCATTTAGCAGACCCATGAGGCTTGGTGTTCATAGTGACCTGAGGTGTTGGCTTTGGGTATAACGATGCTTTTGTGCAGTCAGACTTTGGGGGTTCACTCTAGAGGAACAGCCTCTGTGGCAGCATGAGTGACCACCCCTTGTGGGTCCCCAGAATGCTGTTGATGAGATCCAGTCAGGGCACAGACACAGACCCCTAAGTTAGAAACGTGGGTGTGAGCCCTCGGCGGGGGTCCAGGTGACCCAGTCATGCTCACTGTATGTGTTTCTCCTGGCCACTCTCTTCATTAGCACGATAGCTTTGTTTTACAAATAATTACTCTGACGGAGTGGGTTTGTTTTTTTTTTCAAATAGAAAAGAGAGAATGTTGATACAGATATTACTACCCGTCTTTAATAAAAAATGGAGGTGAAGGAGCATAGTTTTCGAAGATCTTTATGGTCAACTTTCTTTTTTTTTCCTTGATACATGATCCATGTATCCCAGGCTGGCCTCAAACTAAGAATAACCTTCAACGCTTAAGTACTGGAATTACCAGCATCCGCCAGGTCTAACTTACGCAGTGCAGAAGGTTGGACCCAAAGTTTTGTGCATGCTAGATGAGCACGCAACCAATGGAGATACATTCCAGGCCATAAGCTCTTGGTCGAGTTAAAACCCTGTTGCAAGAAGGTGGCTCTCAGTTTGTGTTCTGGAAAAAGAAATAGTAAAGGAAGACCAGATGGGATTTTGAGCTTTGTACCCTCTAGGTGTTTCTGACAGGGCTGTTTCAGCCTGGCTAGAGTCCTGGAGTTGTTTCTCACTTAAGTGAGATTTCTGGAGTTTCCCTGTCAGTGGCTAGTCGGTGTTTTGTCTGAGTCAGGGCGAGAACCAGCATCAACTCATACGAACAGCTCAAGCTTTGGCCCGCAACAAGCACTACTGCCGAATTTAATTTTGTTTTCCAATTAATTTTCTCCAGTGGACAACTTTCCCAAAGCCTCATGTGTTACCAGCAATAAAGTGAAATCCCCCATTCCTACTTCATATCTCTGAGTGCAGATCATTGAATTTGAGTGAGGGATTAGAGGAAGAAATTAAGAAGGGACTGCTGTAAAGATAAACTGATGATAGCATTAGCTGTTGCGGAGGTAATGGAAGTCATGGGAAGCCGTGGGAGCAGCTGCTTCATGCGGTGTGCGGGGTGGGTGTGGACCCATAGCTAAAACAGTGGGTTTTGGCTTTGAAGATTTTATTTTTATTTCTGTGTCTCTGTGTATATGTCGCATCAGTTCAGGTACTTGTGAAAGTGTCGCAGCCCCACAGTGAGAGGCAGTTGTGAGGCACCTGGTGTAGATGCTGGGGTCAAACCAACACCCTCTGGAAGAGCAGCAGCACCTTTAACTGCTGCACCCCTCTTCAGCCCGAGATGTGTTTTTCCTAGAAGAAATGTATTAGTTTAAAGGGCTTGATAAAAGTCCTCTGTAGCGCCTTGCCGGTGCTGTTCACGCAGGAACCTTTTGATCTGTCCTTGGATTTAGCTTTTAAATTTTCCACAATTAGGAGAAAAAAACTAAGTGAGTCCTGAAAACAGGAGAGGTTTGGGTACAGTTCTTGTTTATTTCTGTTTGTTTCACAGTGAGGCTACAAGCTATTTACTGCTGTAGCTGGGAGGAATGTGCCTGTGGGCTGGATGGCTGTAACTTACGCTCGTGGCTGATCCCGGTAGCTTGTGTTCTTCCGTGGTTCTTCAGAGAAGAACGGAAGGGATGCTGTTTATTTAAAGCTTCACGCTGTCCCTTTCTAGACGGTTTAGATCATAGATTTGTGGCAAATCTATTTCTGTGGCATGCCGTGTTGCGAAGCTGCCCTCCCTGGGAACTTCGTGTAGGATTGGGGTGTGTTTGAAGGTTGGATGAAGCTGTCCCCCACTTCAGAAGCCAGGTCAGTGTGTCAATAATGTTGGCAGCTCATGAGAAAAGTCCATGCTGGAGATGAACAGAAACTGCCCCACTCATCTTCCAAACTAGGCCCAAAAGAGGAAGGATGTCTCTGCAGCCCCTTCTTTTCCGTTATTTGGCTCTGCTTTTGAATTCCCAGACCTGTACAAAGAGTCTATTTACTTTCACTTTAGATAGAGGTTATATTAGTGATTTACTCTTCATTGTCAACCTCAAATAGATCGGTGTGGTATTTTGACTAAGCATTATTTTGTCTGTGTCTACACTGGATGAACTAAGAAAATAATAACTGTTCAGGTGAACAGACAGAGTTAACCCTGGCTGGTTGTTTTGTGTCTGTTACCCCTTCCCCTGGATGTTGATTGCTGTGGAGTCTGTCACTGTGGATAACAAGAACCTAGGATCTCATAGTCCTAGTGCTTCACATCTGAGGAGAGCAAATCTGTCTGCAGGCTCTGGCGTGGCGCTCTGCGAGTCTCGGCCAGATGCCACGCTTTGCCTGCAGCTTTTCTCCGAAGCAGGCAGAGTGGGGTAGCCACAGAAGACACAGCAGCCTATAGATGAGGTTGGCCAGTGGTTCCATTCCACCATGAACAGCTTTGCCCCTGTGTCTTTCTAACGTAAATTCCTCATCTTTTTCCTTGTTTGGCATCCTGGTTCCCAGCCCAGATGGCGTCCTTGTTGGAGCTGATTTCACCTGTCCCGTGCTGTCTTTTTAGCTCATCTTCCCTCTTCATCTCTTTCAAGTTCTGCTCAGCATACATGGCACCTCACCAAGGACACTCACCAGCTGGAGTGCTTGCCATTAGTATGCCTAGCCATTCCACACTCGTGGACACTTCCAGTCCTAGTCTGTGAAGGGGACTCGGAGTCCAGCAAGTGCCCATCCTGAGCTTGCCCCCTCAGGGAAGACTTGGCCCCTTCAGTCTCAGCTGCTCTTGCAAAGGCCAAGATTGCCATGCACATATTTTTGTTTTTTTATTTATGGTTTTATTAATCTGGTGGCTTCCATTCTACACACTGTAACCTGAGCTATCATGGGCTATATAAAAACGGTGGGTTGTGTGAGACAGGAGCATGGAGGCAGAGCCACAGAAGAAATTAACTTTATTGGTGTGGTGATTTGAATATGAATGGCTCCCCTGGGCTTCTACGTTTGAATGCTTAGTCATCAGGGAGAGGCTTGAGAAGGGTTAGGAGGTGTGAACTTGTTGGAAGAAGTATATCACTGGGGGTGACTTTGAGGTGTGTGTGTGTGTGTGTGTGTGTGTGTGTGTGTGTGTGTGTGTGTATGTTCTGCCCATGGATTGGGATATAGCTTTCTGCTACTGTTCTGGCATCTGCCGCATGCCACCATGCTTCCTGCCATGATGATAATGAACTAAACTTCTGAAACTGTGAGCCAGCCCCCAGTTAAAATCTTTCTTTTGTAAGAGCTGCCTTGGTCATGGTGTCTCTTCGCAGCAGTAGAACAATGACGAAGACAGTTGGCTGCTACCCATGCATGATATTTTTCTTTTTCATAGGGTTAATGCTGGAAAGACTTATTGCACTGACTTAGGTGGCTTGGACTGGCCTATTTTCAGGACAGACTGTCCATTTTGGTCTCTATCTGCTACTGTAACATAAATAAGTTTTATTTAGAATGAGGGACTCCACTTTTGTTTGATCTGTTGGGTTAACAGAAGCTCAATACAGAATGATGGAGAACTGTGATTTCTGTTTAACAAATCTAACCCCCTGTCATCTAACAGATGACAGCTCATTTATACCTGAGGTTAATCATCGGGTAAACATGGAAGCATTTATGTGAATACAGAGGTGCAGAGCACACCCCTTTCTACACCAGGAGAATCAGGCCTCCCACTGCACCCAGCGTGCAGAGCTGGTTCTTAGCTCTGTGTGAGCCTTCTCTCAGCTGCAGTTGGAGGAAGCATCGCTAGCTCTGAACTGTGGAGTTTCAGATTCCAGTGTGGTGGCCTCAGCATGCCTGGACTTATACTTCAAGCCCATTGGGTCGACTTCCAAAATTCTTTCCATTTCAGTCTCTGCACCTGGTTGCAATGGGTCAGATTTGGAGTGAGTGGTGAGGGTTGCGGCTGAAGTCAGTTAAACTGCAGCTTTTCTTAGTCTAAAGAGCACAGGTCTGTTTACTTTGTTATTGGCAGCATCGCTCCCACGTCACCACTCTGTGCCCAGCACTGCCAGGTACACGTGGTGACGTGTGCACACACAAACCCAGTGTACACATGGCGACGTGTGCACACACAAACCCATGCGCCTCCCCTCCAGCGGCAATGCCTCCTTCATCTTTTTGCTCTCCTTAGACATAGCAGGGGCCCTTGCTCTCACTCTGCATGTGGATAAGTGTAACAAATCCATCCCTTGCCCTATCAGCATTAAACTTCAGCTACAATCTCATAGTTATCCTGGCCTCCAAACCTCCTTGTGGTGGTAGTCTCTCCAAGTTGTCCCCATGCTTGGGCTTGGATGAAAAAAGGGCCACTAAGGCAGGTACTCTGCCGCTTTACAGACATCTGTCACCAGAAGTTGATGGCTGAGAATTCTACTGCTGTGAAGGGTCAAAGTTCACACATTCTCAAGCAGTCCAGGGGTGCATGCCATTGTTCTCTTGCTCGATTCTCCCCTTGGAGGGCAATTGCTTTGAACGCCAGAAAAGAAAAGATTACAGAAGATTATACCTCTTACAGGCAATCTTGTTCAGTGTGAGAAAAGTCTGTAAGAAGCAGTGTGACTTGCTCAGCAATTACTCACCTTGTTAGCTCTAATTTCAGAACTCTTCAATTGCCTATTATTTTAACACTTTTTTTTTTTTAACACAAACCCAGCAGCAGTGTTGGCACTGCAGTGTGTTGGTGTCGACTGTTGCCACCCAGCTCTCTACTCTGTCTGGAGGATAAATTCTCAGAAGGTACCACGATCCACCCCTCCTCGTTTGCTCCATGAAACTCTCTTTAGGTCCGTGTGACTAAGTGAAGCATTCAGTATGGTGAATTACCCAAGTAATCAAAGCTTGCTGCTATTATGAACCAAGCTGTTTCCATTTTTAAGTAGAGGTAATGACCCGCCCCCTCTTCAGTAGTGTGTTCTAACAGTGGTTGAACCACACTTTGGAGGCCTTGGCCATTCATTTGTATTAGCTATTTCTTTGGGTTACTTAATGCTGATTGGCCCCTGTTAACTCAAAACTGTTAAAATGTTTATGTCTGTTTCTATAAGGTCCTGTCTACTTCCTTCATAGTCATGATTTTCCATTTCTTCCAGTGATACTTGATGCCCTGAAATAGTATCCCATTTTAAGAACAAGCTTCTCATTGGAAATGCTAAGATAACTGTCCAAAGGCAGTATTGTGTGGTGCTTAAACTTGCTGTTGATCTTGGACGCCACTTAGGACTTCAATTCTCTCACTCCCATCTGGGAAGACAGCAAACAGGACTCAGCTTTCACAGTTGCAGGCCTGGGTGCACAGAGAGAGCGTGCTGCCACAGGAAGAGTGGAATTGCTGTGTCGGCTGTTGTCATCACAGATACACACTGAGTAAGGATCTTTTTGCGACTCTTTTGCAGTTTGTATTCTAGGTTTGGAATTTACTTGTTGCCAGGGTTTGAGAAGTTGAAGGGTTTGCTGTTCGTTTCTCGTTCCCACAATTTTGTGACTCTTCCGTCACTTCCTGGGAATTTCACAGGTGTAAAGTGAGTAGAGCCAGCCTTCTGCCCGCCTTCGTGACTCAGTTGGTATTCATTCTGAGCCACGGTGAGAGCTGTCTGTCCATCTGCCTCCAGGTGCACATCCCCTGCGTGCTGTCAATCACTGCCTCTTCCCGTCCTAAAAGAACGTGTAGCTGTTTATATGACACCTGTGTCCAAAGGTCTAGTTAGAAAAGATTGCTTATTAGCCACAAAAACATCCTCTCAGTTGAAATTCCGTGATTATTTTGTTCCATAAACTCTGTTTCGCCTTCAGGATTTGAGAAATGCAGTCCTTGTCCACAAGAGTCTGGGATTGAGTCATGGCTGGGATCAGCGTCTTCATGGGTCCGCCTGTCCCAGAAAATCCCGCCTGCTTCTTTTCCCTCTTAGGCCTCTTAGCTTCTTGGGCCGTGCTGCTATGTGTGGACGCCACCAGCCACATTTGCCTTGTTAGCTTCCAGTTCCTGATAATTGAATGGGAACCTCAGTTCTTCCATGAAGTAGCTGCAGGTCTAAGGTAGCTGCGTGGAGCCATGGCAGTGAGCATTGTAGTTCATGCTCAAAGATCTGTTCCCACGTGTGTGGATCAGCACACCCTTCAGCGTTTGGCACATGATCTTTGTTCCTGGCCATGTCTGGAGGCTGGTCTCAGTTGTGGTTCAGAGCGCAGGGTCTCAGGTTGCCAAGCGACTCTTGCCTTTCAAGGTGAAGGCCGTGCTTAGCCTTCCTGTTCTGATGCCTGTCCTGCTTTTTGCCTGGCCTTCATCCTATCTAAACCACAGGGGAAACAAGGAATAGAAGAGGAAAGATAACCAAACACACAGGGAACCCCAGAAAAACCCAGAACTAGAGATCCAAAATCCAGGGAAAACCGAAAAGAGTTAATTTCATGTCCCAACCCGCGGGACTTCAACCAGTTCCTAAAGTAGGAAAATAGAAGGAACGAGGGGGAAGGGACGAGAAATACAAGAAATGAAGACCAAGTCTGTTTGTCTGATCAAAGCTTCGTTTATTAGAAATTTTTACCCAACTTATATAGGGAGAAGGCAGGAAAGGGGGGAAGGTTAATTCACTGGTGCAGGAGATAGGAAGAGTGCTTCCATGGGTTAAATATTGCACCTGCAAGATACCATAAGGATGTTTTCTTAAGATATCTCACGGATGCTCCAAAACTAACAGACGATGTCCTCACAAATCTTTCACCCATGATTTAGGGTCTTAGGTAACTCTTTCACTAAATAGCTTTAGGTTTCCACTAAATGACCTTTGCTCACTACTTGGCTTTGGCTTTAGTAAATAGCTTTGTCTCCACTAAATAGCTTTGGCTCACTATTTGACTTTGTCTTCAGTAAATAGCCTTGGCTCCCGGCATTTTCAGAAGATTCTGAGTTCCATGGAAGTTGGTTCATAATTAGTCTTAATAACTCTATTTTGCATTAAATAATATTAGTACTTTTCTCCTGAAATTAAGTGGTGTACAGGTATCTTTTAGGTGAATGCAGTTTTAAAAATCAGTGCTTATTTCCAGGGGTTGGGTTATAAAATTTTCTCAGATTGGCATCAGCAATTTTTTCTTTTATTTTTGAGATTTGAATATAATAAATATCATTTTCCCACTTCCCTTTCCTCTCTCCAAGCCTTTCCTTATACCCCTCCTTTTTCTTTTTCAAGTTCATGGCCTCTTTTTTCAGTAATTGCTGTTATATGCATATAGATATATTTACATTATATACACATATATTTCTAAATATAGAAATATTTAGCCTGCTCAGTCAATATAACGATACTCAGATCTATGTTTTTCAGGGCTAACCATTTGCGTGTTTTGTAGCCGATAGTGCGTTCTTCCCTGGGGAAGACTCCTTCTATTCCTCCCTCTCTCGGCATGCATTAGTAGGCTGTCGGTTTTTGGGTGAGGTGGCCTTGTGGCTTCCCCCACCCACTTTGGCATGTCTGTTAGTGTCAGCCTCGTTAGGTTCATAATTGTTCAGTTATGTTGTGGAGATGTTTTGGGTGGAGCTTCTGACATTCCTGAGAGGCACAGTCTGACAAAGAACTGCCCGATCCTCTGGCTTTACCGTCTCTCACCCCCTCTTCCTCCATGTCCCCTGAGCCATAGGTGTGAGAGTGTTTTGAAGGTGTAACCACTGGAACTGTGTTCTCAAATTCTGAATTTTGACGCGTTGTGGTTTTCTGTAGTGGTCTCTGTCTGTTGCAAAGAGAAGTTTCCATGATGAAGGTGAGGAATAACCACACGTGTGGATAGATACC
Organism: Rhombomys opimus; assembly: GCA_010120015.1. Lineage (NCBI taxonomy): Eukaryota > Metazoa > Chordata > Mammalia > Rodentia > Muridae > Rhombomys > Rhombomys opimus. The sequence goes on from REGO01000129.1 coordinate 3,419,483, forward strand.
AGGACAAATACTTAGAACATTGAGTTTACGTGAGTTTGATAGAAGTGGTGGTTGTAGGTTCTCCTCCGAGATCCGCGGCTTTGCTCGCACTGTGTAGTTGGCTGGGTTTCTAATAAAGGAAGGGAAACAGCAGTTTTTAAAGGGAGTGTGGGGGTTGGGAGCTAGCTTGGTGGTCACCGCATGCTTGGCATGTTCAAGGCCCTGGGTTTGATCCCAGCCCCCTACTAACTCCTCCCACCAGGCAGGGGAGGAATGTGGTAGAAAAGTCAAATAGAAAATATCAGATTGCGTTGAGAATGCTTTTATTTCATAATCGGCTTCAATTTTATACTTATGTACATTTGTGCTGATAACTACATAAAACATTCTTTTTATTGTGGGTTGTGGTTAAAACATGAAAAATACTTGGTTAGAATTATAGTTAAGATGACAAATAGAATTCTTTCTCCAGTTTCATAATGTCTGTTTCCATGGCGCTGCTAACTGGCCTTGTCATACATTCTGTCATGCTTTTACAGCTTCAAAACCATGAAAACATAAGTAAGTCATTCCTCTGAGCGTGAGAGGTTGGGAACAGGGACGCTCAGTAGGGCACAGGCGATGGCCGGAGATTTTAAGCATGTCTTAGAGCTTTGATAGGAAGACTCAAAAACAGTCTTAGGAAACTTTCAGATTCAGGAGCAGGAAATTTATTCAACTTTTGGGGAAGTAGGTGTGTACAAAAACATGTCCAAGTTGGGAAATGGAGACCCAACGTACAAATCCCCATGTCATGGTCAATTTTGTTTATCAACTTGTGTTTGGAATCAGCCAGGAGATACAGTTCTGGGCAGGTCTTGTCAGGGAGGTGGGGCAGAAGTCCTGCTTTGAGAGCGGACTGCAGCGTTGCCTGGGCTGACCTGACTGAGCAGGAGCACCCTCCTTTCCCGGCTTCCTGGTCAGCACCATGGCACAGTAGGCTGGGTTCTTCTGTGTGGTGATCTAAAATGCACCTTTCTTCTCTCCTGCAAATCATCAAACCACCGAGGTGAGAAAAACAACACAGCCAGTAAAAGAAAATGGGGCAAACAGGAGAAGTGCATGAACCAGACAGCACAGGCCAGCGATTCTCACTGCACTCGCTCTCAGCTCCTGCACATGTCTGCAGCCAGCTGGCTGCCCACCTCGAGCTCACAGGGTCCAGTATCAAGCAACAGTGAGGCAGCACAACCACACCCCTCGTTCAAACTGGGGCCTTCCTCCGGGTGGGAGGCTCTCACTCGCTCTGTGACTTCCCATGGCTGGCACTCAGCTCCACACAGGATTGATTCTTCACTGTGATGTACACCTTAGAAATTCACTTTAAATCTCTTCATAGAACAAGTGCATTCAGGATTCAGCACAGGCCTTTCCTGGTTGCACTGATCCTCAGGGGCTGATGTTGTTTTTTTCCTCTTTCCCTTGTTTCCACTGAAAGATTGCCAACAGAAATAAATCGAGTGGGATGCACTTCTGTTGTCCCCTCTCTGCTTTCACTTAGGTATTTATAGTAAGATTAAATATGCAGAAGCTTTTCTTCCTATTGCTGTGAAGCAGAGATGCAGGGGTTTTCTAGCTCCTGGGTGGTGGATGGTCTAATGAGAGCCCTGCACATAGCCACACTCTGGTTGGCTAGGAGTGCCAGCCTGGGAGGCTGCTGCTCCCTGCGGAGTGTCTAGGACCATCAGCCGTGCTCAGCTGTGCTCTGTGCCAAGAGGGAGCTAGTGGCTGGAGTGGGAACCCCCAGGCAGAGCATCATCAAGCTCATCCGTCACCTCTGAGCTTTCTCACAGGAGCAGCTGCAACACAGCTTGTAACTCTCCTTGCTCCGTGTAGACCCTGCTGTTCCAACTTACAACCTGACGTGACTCGTTTTGGTCTGACGGGGACCCTCAGTCCAAGAGCAGAGGTGCTGTGGTGCTGTCTGTTGTTTCAGACTCCAGGGCACACGCTGCTGTATTTGGGCATGTGTGCTAATGGGCTCTCCATCACATACCTTTCCAAGCCTGATGCTATCAGTGAAAGAACTGCCTTGAAGTCATCAGAGACAGGAGCCGCTTCCAGCACTGTGGACCCGGAGCCAGGCTGCACTGCTGTGCTCCTGTCACTGCTCTAAGTGTTGTGAAGGGGAGTCATGTGGTTCCTGTCTCTCTGAGGATGCTGTCCTAGTATGCGACACTCAGGTCACAGAGTTTCTGCATGTCGGCCAGCAGTTGCTGCCTTTCCTGCCAGCTGCTCTCACTGCTTCTAGTGCTGGTCCCGTGAGAGGTGTGTGTGTGTGTGCACATGTGCACCTATGTACAGGTTTATACCTGTGTACAGGTGCATATGTGTATCTGCAAATGGGAGCCAGAGACCTAGCTCGGCGCTCAAGGGCAGTCCACCTCAGTTTTTTGAGGTGGGATCTTTAGAATGGAATTTGCCACAGGGGTTAGGCTGACAGGTAGTCCTGTCTAAGGCTCCTCCTGGCTCCACCTCCTCAGCAGCTGGATTGCAAGCGTGCACCACCACACCCAGACCACACTCACAGACATGTGTCCTCATAGATGTGTGTCAGGCATTTTACAAATCCAGCCATCTCCCCAGGCCACTTTCTCCTTTTCATTCTCATCTTGCCTTCATGTGAACTGACCTGTCAGCCTCAGGTTCCCATCTCCTTCTCAGCCCATCTAAGACTCAGGAATCTGAACAAACAGCATCGGTGCGGCGTCCACCATTCCCTCAGGCAGTGGTCACTCTCCAGCTTCTGCAGCAACTGCCACATCTGGTTGTATGCTAACTCCACAGAGCCTGGGAGCCATTTTGCTCTGTAGATTTCCACAGTGCAAACAAGTTTCACAGAGTGGCTGGCATTTAATAGCATAATAAATAATTGGGTAACTGTTGCTACAAATGACAGAAGTATGGTAGAGCCGTTTTAAGTCTCATCCTTCCCAAATACAGAGAAAACAGCCCAGCCCCAGTGTTGGGGAGGTGACTACAATAAGCATGCCGTACACTAGGCAGGGGGGTGAGATGGGTGCAAAAAAGCCCATTCTCCTGTCGCTGCAAGAGAGGGGCACTGTCTGGGGGGAAGAGCGACCCTAGCTCTGGGCAGCTGGGGCACACCGCCTGCTGCCCACAATGCCTGTCTGTGGCTGTCTGCGGCATCTGGCTCTGAGTCCTCGCAGGCTCGAGTCCAGGCTCAAGCACGGCCAGGGAGCCCTGTGGCACCGAGAGGTTTCTCTATGACTACCGAGCCCAAAGCTTCCCCTTTCCTTCCTGCCTGACGTGTGTTTGTCCAGCATGTGTGCTAAGGGTGACGGTTTTAAGTTTCTGGTAGAGTTTTCACGGAAACCTCCTGTTACTCTGTCAGGTTTCCTGGGCTGACCCCTCCACAGCCCCCCATCATTTCAGCACAGGTCCGTTTGTCAGAAAACCCTAATTGCTTTCTGTGTGATCACATTAAACCACAATAAATTTATGAATACAGCTGCTCCAGTACCAGAGAACAACTTTTATCTCCTAATAAATTGATGTTTCTTTTTAATGTCAACTCAAACCAAAATTTACACTGGAGGAAGTGAACCTTAACACTAAACAATTACTAGTGAAGAGACAGGGTGCCTGCCACCCCATCCTTAAAGGGACGGAGCAGGAAGATGGTCCCCCGTTAATCCTTTCTCCAGAGCGTCATCCCGAGATGGCTGTAATTGAAACAGGAGCTGTGCACTCTGGACCCAAGCAGCTACCAAAATGCAGTGTTGTTAGGTTGAGATTCTCTGTGGGACAAAGAGACATATTTATGCTGAGGGGTTCAGGGAGGAGAAAAGGTTTACTTTAGTGCTTTGACTCTCTAGAGCCATGTGCTAGATAATGGAATAGCTGCTTTAAAGTCTTCAGGCAAATACACATTGAATTCACCTCTCCTACAACAGACTAAATTGATTATCAATAAAAGACACAGCTTGGAAAATGAAATTACATAAATTTTTGAGAATCTGAATTAAACTATTGGCATTTTATGTACATATCTGTAGATACAATACAGAAATAAGATATCTGTATTGCTTTGCCACAGGTGACAAAATACTTGAAAGAAGCCACATCATGGAGGAAGGATTTATTGGCTTGTGGTTCCATGGGACGCACAGCGTATCAAGTCCACTGCCTGTGGTGGCAGGGACTGAGGCACAGCTTGCTACACTTTGGTGAGCCCAGGAGCAAAGGGAAAACTGAAGTGTAAGTCAGTCAGGTTCCCCCCAACCCCCATCACCCACTTCCTCCAGCCAGGCTGTGTCAAAGGTTCTGTCCCCCCCCCACAACACTACTGAGGACCAAATGCTCAAATACTGCACCTGTGTATCATTCACACCCAGACCCTGCAGTGGCCAGAGTCTGGCTTTTACTCTTTTTGTGTGGAGGTGAGTATTCAAATGAATTCATATTTATATGTGGAGAAGAGGGCTAGAGAGACAGAACTCTTATGATTTCCCCCTCATTCATGTCTGGCACGGACTAGAAAGTTTCTCCCTGGTTTCTGTGCATGAGGGAGAATTTCAGCAGAGAATACCAGTGTGAGCCAAGCTGGAATCTGCATACCTGCATGACCTCTGCACTTCACAGTATATATCCCCAGTGTCACTCATTGTCGCTACACCTCAGCTTTCATGTGATCACAGCAAAGTAAGGCTTTCCAATTTTAAGGCGCTGATCTGTGACGCCGAAGTGTACATGCCATTCTAGTACTTTGGTAGAGTTCTTGGCCATGCTTCCACGCCACAGAGTTCACATTGCATTACGGTTTCTCCTCTGTTAACTGGCCGCTCTGCACTGTCCACAGTCAGGATCTGAGTGAGAGAACAGGAAGGCAAACAGCACTCGCGTGGCTCAGTGGCTCTGAGCCTCCCTGTTTAAAGCTCGGCTTCTCTAAATGGCATTTTAATGATGGTGACTTGATCAGCACATACCCCCACACTTCACTGAACAATCTATGAGCATTTGCCTCTGGCATTTTGGAACAGTCCTGATGCAGATGGAATGACTTTTATAAAGTCTTACTAGCTACTGGGAAAATTTCCAAATTAAAAAGAAGATCCTGTGGAAAAAAAATCACATAAAAAATACACTAGATCTCAAGGGCAAATTTATCAAGAGTTTAATGAGAAAGTATCTCTATCTCTCTTTCCTTTTAGGAGCTGTGGAAAGCGAAGTTAGAGTTGAGGAAAGCAAAAGTATTACAATATTGAATGATTAGCACGTTCATTTCCTGGAAATTTTCTAAGGATTCCTTACTTATACACAGGAGTGTCCTTTCTGTGTACTCCAAAACCCCAGTTCTCTCTTACCTATGTGCAAAGCCCTCCTACAGGACTTGGAGTTCCTTCCTGTTGTTGCTGTGGAGAGTTGGCGTTAACTGTCGTTGCTTCTACAATCCATGTTGCTGTGCAGCCAACTCCTTGTTGAGAGACGCGGCCTCACACCCTCCTGTTATGACCTCACTCTTGTGGGAAAGCTCAATAGCCACTTTATACTGTGGTTTCTAGAAATGCGTTGTAAAAAGTAGAGAATGCCATGTTTTCTAAATTTAAGCTCTTAGCCCTCACAACCTCAGTTGTGAGTTGGCAGGGTGGGAACAATGTGTTTGGTGTTGAGGGTCGTTTGGGACCCAATTTGAGTGTGGTCTCAGGTATTCAACAGGAACAAAGACATGTCTTCATAAACACTGAAGGTTAAGAGGAAATCTGGAGCTTATATAGAGACTTGGGGTTTTAAAATGAGGGTTTTGTTTTAAAAAAAAGTTTACAATTTTAAAATTTCTGTCTCCACTTTAGATCCTGCCAAGCAATGTGTTCTTTGAAATATGGACTAAAGCTGATAAAAACCATAGGCTTTTCTATAGAAAGAAAGAAAGAAGAAAGCTCACAGTGTCCTTGTTGTAATCAGGGGTTATGTTACCAGTTTATATCCGTATTTTATAGTTAACTGCTAAGACTCTAAAAAGAGTCATAGTCATTTTGTTCAAAGGGCTTGTTTGGAAATCATCTAACTAAATAGAAGATATCCAGTAAAGATTTTTTTTTTAAATCTCTTTAGGGCTGGTTCTCTAGCTCAGTTGGTAAAGTTTTTGCCTAGCATGCATGAAGCCATAGGTTTAATCTCCAGCAGCATATAAGCTGCTGTGGTGGCACATGTCCATAATCCCCAGGACCTGGAGGTGGATGGAGGAAGATGAGGAATTCAAGATTATCTTCTATTATATAATAAGTTCAAGGCCATCCTGATATACTTGTCCCAACGACAGAAACTCATTTAGAATTCTTAGGAATTAGAAGTAATGAATGTTCATCTGTAGATGGACACTGGAGACATCATGACCCATATCCTGGTACCTAAAGTGAAGCCAGCCTCCATTCTGGTACTTCTGTGAGAGAAGAGCCTATAAAACATATGATGAGTGTGTTTAATAGAAGGTCTTTATCTGCCAAGGGAGCATAGTGAACCTTAGAAACGCAGACATGAGGAGGATAACAGTTTCAATAGCTCTAAACAGCCAGCAAATAGATATCACTGATAGAACACTTGCCCAGGGGGGCATGAGGCCTGGGTTCAACCTTCATCCCTGAAAAAGTGTGATACATAAATGGGAGGTAGGTAGGTAGGTAGATAGATAGATAGTAGATTAGATAGATAAATAGATGATAGATAGATAGATAGATAGATAGATAGATAGATAGATAGATGATAGATGGATAGGTAGATGATTGATAGATAGACAGACAGGCAGACAGACATATAGACAGACTGATAGGTAGATAGATAGCAAATAGAATAGCATTCTTAAATACAATGCTAGAAAAATCACAGAGATGTTCATGTTGGATGATCACTGGCTTTTTGCCAGAGCTGAAAAACCACTATTATGTTTAAAAAATATGTCTGAGAATTTGAAGTACTATCATTTAGCAGTATACAGTGTTGGGAATCAGGATTTCTAGCCTTATTACAAACCATAAAATGTTCATAGACAAATTAGTAAACACTAAAAAGTACAGGAGGAGGAACTGTCTTTGTAACCTTCCGAGGACACTTGTCATTGAGTAATTTCTATTAAAACTACACTGAGCTTAAAGTTACATTCACAGTATGGTTTGTTTTAAAGTACTTAAACTATTATCAATTATTTATTAATGCTTTTCTAGTAATATTGATTTTACCAAATGCCAGGCTCGACACCATTTTCCTCAGTCATAAGATTCACCCATTTTTTTTTAATAATTTGACATTTCTGATACTAAGATGCTTCATAGAGCCAATGTTAAAGTGCTATCATTTTTTTTTCTTGTCAAGAGAGACAGACTATTCCATAGCCAATGGAATAATAGAAAGCTCTCATAGTTTGTTTAATTTCTTTTTACAATTTTGCATCACAAAACTGAAACTGTTAGTTTTTAAAATAACTTAATTCAGTTATCTAGGGACTGGGGGAGATGGCTCTGGGGTTAAAAATAAGTTAATTCTAGCCACAGGACAGAGGATTAATCCTCTGAGCTTTATGACATGTAGAAGGGATTGTTGTGTCTCAGTTGATAGTGACTGCAGACGATTAACACCGTAACTGCATCCATACTGTCATGAGCCGAGTTTTGCGAGCCTTCCATTGTGTATATATCATATACATCCGTACTCACCAGAAGGGCCTCAGAGTTTATTAAACATTCTGCACAGCGCCACTTCAGCCATCTGTTCCGCGGACCATGCACCTCCTCTCGGCATTCTCTCTCTAGACAATATGAGCCAGGACCAAGGAGGTGGTTTTTAATGTCAATACAAAATAACATAGAAACCCTGTTGTACTGACAAAATGAAGTGTCAGACGAGGTCTGTTGTAATGTAATATCAGAACAGAATGTCAGCCAAAATCCAAGGAGGCGCCATTATGATGTGAAGATGAAGCAATATCTTTGCCAGCCTTAGAGACATGGCAGTAGGGGAGAAGAGGAAACAAAATGGTGTCAGTGGAGACTATGCGTTCCCATCTCCACGTGGCTTTTGTTAGCTGGCTGTCTTGTGATGGAAAAGAATGGTGTTTTCTAACTCGCCATCGTGTGTGATACCCCAAGGTTGTTCTATTGACTGATGCCTGGCTTCCGATGTTGCAGGTGTTCTACCTGAAGCTATTGCTGTTTCTGTATGTCACTGACTGTGTCACTGCACTCCCTGTCATCACAGCTTTCAGTGCCTCTAACCACGTATCTCACCCTAGTGGGTCTTGGTGTAGCTTCCTGCATACTGGTTCTTGGGCATGAGCAGATGGTGTGAAATACAGACAGGCAGGTGAGTCTCTGCTGGTGAAGGCTCTCACTGGCTTTAGCAGATGCCTGGCTCCATTCTTTCCCCTCTATTTCAATTGGAATCTGGCACTGTCCTGCCTCCCTGACCTTCGATGCAAGGCTGGTTTTGGAAACTGTGTTTTTTCCCTTGTACCCATCGACACTGAGGGAAGTCAGGCAGGAGCTTTTAGCCGAAACTGTGGACGGCTGTTGCTTGGCTTACTTCTGTGGCTGGGCTTTGCTAATTTTCTTATATAGCCCAGGACCAGCTGCCTAGGGAGTGACAGTGACCACAGTGGTGTGGTCTGGTCTCTCCTACATCAATTAAGAAGCAAGACAGCCCCCCAGACACGCCCTCAGGCCAGTGTGAGCAATCCCTTAATTGAGACCCCTTGTCCGATGACTCCAGACTGTGTCAAGGTGACAGTTAAAGGCCACTAATAGAAAGTCTTTGAACATTTAGACAGAGAAGTGAAGGCTCTTACTGTGTAAAACAACTTATGAAGGAGAAAACTCTTAATTTTATTTCATCTTCATCAACTACAATGTAATCTTAAACTCAGTAGGTGATACATAGGTAGGAGCATGCACAAAGTTCTGGGTCCCATGCCCAGCGTGGCATGCACTGGGCATGGCAGCACACACCTCAGCCCTAGCTCTTCCAGGGCAGAGGCAGGAGAACCACAAGCCCATGGTCATCTGTTTGAGTTACATGAGACCTTGTCTCAAACAAACAAAAAGCATGCATTAAGCAACAATAGAACACAGTGGCATTTAACTAGAACTGAAGCAAAAGCAGAGTTGACCAATGTGTCCAAGTTAAGCTTTACAGAGAGTCCCATGTCTATGGAAGTACTGCTGCTGACGTTTGTCAGCAAGACAGTGGATATGCAGAGACCCTGGAGGGTATGCCATGGTCTGCAGGGAAAAAGCCGGCTCAATTTCTGCCTTCCCTTTTGCTGACAGAGTTCAGCTATGGAAACTAGTGATGACGGAGATCCTCAAGGTGTTTATCAAGAGTTAGAAAAATAATACTGATGATTTCTCTTCAGAGTGGAAGTGACATAGCTCTCTGGAAGACTGTCTAAACAGGACTGACACATTCAAAGGAGCATTTGGCAGAGCATCCAGATCATCGGATTATCCACTACTTTTCCTGACTCTCATTATTTAGTGCCATGTACCAAATTGCGTTGCTGTGTGTCCATTCCCATGGATCAGTCATGAAAGCCCAGGACTTTCTGAAAACAAGGGCTATGCCAGGGCCCTGGAACTGTGTCCTCAGAGCTCTATCACTGTGGGCAGGCCAGGCTGTGCAGAACGGTACCACTCACTCCGTACACCACCATCGAGGAAGCAGCTTGAAGGGGTCTGGGTGAGAATGCAGCTCTCTGATAGGAGAAAGAGGAAAGGCAGCATGAGTTGAAACTGGTGCGTGCAGTCATCTCCATGGTGACCAGTGGGTATAACCCTGTTACAGCTAAGAAGATAGCAGCAAAGGGAAGGCTGCTTTAAGCATAGCCAGAACATGAGATGGGAAGAGAGAGGGGGTCAGAGGACTTGGCTGAACCTTAGAAATGGATGTATATTTGGTTGGTTGAAAACCAACCAGGGGTATACAGCAGACCCTGTCTCAAAGAAAATTGGTCTTTAAGTAAATTGTGTACATTTGTTTTAAAGGAATACAGAAATTGTTGTGTCATGGCCCAGGTAGTTTGGTTACTGTCATAGACAACCGTCATTTTTAGCTTGTAGCCACGTGTTCTATATATTTAAATTTTATTGTAAGTACCTGTTGTCTGGTTACTTTTTAATTATTATACTGAATTAGAATATTTTCTTGAAATTTTTTATTGAGAATTGCGTACATTCATATTATACATTCTATGCAAACTCACCCCTTCAGTTCCCTCCAGTTCTCCCTCTGTTTCCACTTCTCCTTCCTGACTCTGTGTCACCCCCCCCCCTTTTTTTTTAACCCACTGAGTCCACTTGTGTGAGCAGGGCTGTAGGACCATCTCCTAGATAACGAACCCGTAAGGAAACTGACTCTCCCTCCTTCACACCCATCAGCTGCCGGCAGCTCATCAGATAGGGCTGGACCCTATGAGCCTCTCCTCCATCCATGCTGGATTTTGGATTGTGCTTGTCTGCCTCAACAGGACGTTGACAGACACACTCCCATGTAGCAGAGAGAGCAGTTATGGACATACCATTCAGAAATATCTAGACACTAGAGGAACACGGAAGAGGCACATCATTATAGAATCTCGAGTTTTTGTTTCACATAAAGAATTCATATAGATAATTTATACTTCAGTGTATTGAGGTACATTGATTCTTCATGATTAGTTGATAATGAGTTGGTGATTTTTCACCAGCTAAAATAGTCATCAAGAGAGAGTAGTAAACCAGGAATCAAGACTGATGTGTCTTGGCCGCCTCAGCTTGAAGAGTGTCGTGGGACTGGGTGACCAGAGCAGCATCTGGAGGGGTCTGGCAGCCAGCCTTCCAGGTGGCATTTAGAATGTAGACAGTATCTATGCAAGGGACGTTGAAAACATGCAAGCCACTCTAGCTTTAACTTTACATCAACGATTCCGAACCAGTCCAATCACTGCTCGTACTCTCATGAAACAAAGCCTGAGGCAAGAGGCTGAGGGAATGACGGGCCTTTGTCCTCTTTCCCCCCTTGCACATAAAGTTTAAGTTGTAACATGAACAAGTCACAACCAGAAACAAAAAACTAATAATCATGAAATTAGTAAAAGGCATAAAGTGAGTAAAAGTAAAAGCAAGGGAAATATTGTAAAAAGCTCTTTAACATGTTGAGAAACAGAGGCACTGTGGCAGTTTGCATAAGAAATGCCCCCCACCCCATAGACTCATGTATTTGAACGCTTGGTCCCTGGTTGGTGTTGCTGTTTGGGAAGCTTCTGGAACCGTCAGCAGGGGGAGGCCTGATAGAGGAAGTGCATCATGGCGGGCGGGCTTTGAGGGTCAGTAGCCTTGTCTGCTTTCCAGTTTGTGCTCCCTTCAAGATTGTGGCTGAAGCTATGGACACTCTCTTGCTCGGCTCCCTGCTCCAGCCTCCTCCTCCCACAGCTCTCCTGCCCTTGTGGAGTCCTCTGTAAGCAAGCATAACATGGCCCAACTATGAGCCAATTTTTCACAGGGCATTTTATCGTGACAGACAGTAACTAATACAGACATATAGAATGTCTTCCTTTGTATTTGGGTAGATCAGCCTTGTATTTTCTATTTTCTGATGCCTTTCTCTCTTCCCCACTCTTATTTTAGTTCTCAAAGTGATGTCTGTTATGAACTATGTAGTCAGTATGTCTCTTCCCGTATTGCTTTCCGTGTTCAGTCATTTCAGAGAACCCATATAGAAATTAGCTATTATTTTGAATTAAAATAGAATATAGAATTAAGCCCTGCATTACATCAGGATTTTATCTTTAAACAGATATCTTTCTTTTTTTATAGCATCTTACAATTATGCTATCATTAAAGACAGAAGAATGCAAAAACAAAGAAAATGTTAGCCCTGTATTCTACGTAATCATGTCATGATTAAAGAATTAAAATAATGGTTCAATAATTAGGTTCTATGCTTGTGTGATAAAAACTCCTGTAATATGAAAAAGAACATGATAATCATTTTATTTTGTCATTGAAATTTGTCATTGTAATTTAATTTTCATTGCTTTTTTATTTCAAAGTTCACAACTTTTTTTTTTTCTTCTTTCTCTGGTGTTACATTTTTTTAACTTGGCATTGAATTCTGTCTGCTCTTTACTCCAGAATGTCTATCTCAGTTTGAAGCACAGACCCTAACCCTGGGTCACAGCTGGCTAACCTTTACCTCCCTGATGGCTTTACTGAATGAATAACACAACCACCAGCTCTCCCAGCCGCTGAAACGCCTCCCATGCTCTTACCATTTATAGGAAAGTTGAAGAAAGCCACCTATCCATACGTGTACTTTGAGAGTTAACCCTAGGTTATAATGACTTCTTAAACTGTGTGAAGGAAAAATATGTGTGATTCCTTACAGGTGTAACACCTTACCGGTGCTTTCCAAGCTGCTTTTAGATTTCTAGGTGTACCTGAGCTCATTTTCTTTCCATCACTTGCTTCTGTGGCTCCACAGGGTGGCTTGTTGGGATGCTGACAGGGGACCCAGACTCAGTGTCTGACTGGTGCCTGCCATTTGCCCATTTCCTTCACTAAGGTATTGGGGAGGTGGGGGTACAAGGTCATCCAGTCTCCCTCTCTCTTCTGCCTCTGGGATTTTCAGCCTTACCAGGTTCTTTCATCAAAGACCATCTGTTTAAAAAGTTCTACTCAAGTACAGGGGTTTTTCCCCCACAAAAACTTTGATGGCTAGTTTTACATTGGTATAGTCTTAAGATTTTTTTTTTTTTGTTGCTTTAAAAATATTTGTGTTTATTTATCGCATATGTGTGTAGATGTGTGTGCACACTTCGTGTGTGTAGAGGTCAGGGGATGACTCAAAAGCTCTCTGTTTCCACGGTGTAGGTCCCAGGGGTAGAACCCCAGGGCTAAAGCGCCTCTACTCAGCGAGCCATCACACTGGCTCACTGATCGTTTTAAACTATCCAGACACAGGACACACCTCGCTGAGAGTGGGAGGCTGAGGCATGATGATGGCGTACACACAGCAGTTCAAGGGCAGCCTGGGTAGCATAGTAAGACCTCCTTAACTAACAGTGATGGTGGTGATGGTGGTGGTGATGCTTCTGGCTGTGACTAAGGCAGCTGTTTCCTCTGAGGTTTGCTACCTCACAATCAGTAGTCCGTCTGGGTAGAAGCTAGCCTGAATTGTGTTTGACGCTAGTCATGGAACGCCAGTGAGGGCTCCAACAGCCTTTTCTGTGTGCTTATTGTTGGCTCTTGAAGCTGAGTGTGCCTGTGTAGGTGTGTGTTCTGCAGCTGGAGGTGTTCCCCTCAAAAAGGACTGAATTCCCCTCAGTCCTGCTTCAGACCACTGACAGGCTAATAAGGAAGAGTGATGATGGTAATAAAGCCGACTGCTATAAAATGATAGGGCTGTTACTGGGGGCCACAGCGGACGGGGGCAGCACCCCTTCCTGATGATGCTCCCACCAGTGAGAGGACCTCCCTGTGACCCGCAGAGCACCCTGGGACCCAGAACTATCTTTATCGGAACAAACCTGGGATTAACAGTCTTGATGACCAGCTTTTTAACCCAGAGAGTATAGCTATATGGTTTTAATTTGTTATGATTTATTATACTGGAATTGGTGTGAAATGGACAACAAATCATCGGTGTCACAATCTGGAGATGAATTTTATCAGCTGAGCAGAGGGAGCGCCTGTGGGATTTGCACAAGCTCCTCATAATTCTTTTCACATTACGGATGACGAGGAGAGCTGTAAGAAGAAACTGAAGCTGACATGGTATTCCCTAAGTAGCTCATTTCACGTGTACACCCAGGCACGTGTAAAGAGAGGTGCTTGGTCTCAGTTTAGGTGCCTCCGTGCAATGTAAAGTGACTGATTTGTCTACAGGCAGAGATCTATTTAAGGTGATTTGTACATGGGCAGAGATCTTTCTGTCTGAAATCCATTAACCCAATGATACCAAGACGATGGCTCCATATCTTATGTATCTGGGTTATCAGTAGAAAATAAAAACATTACAAGATATTTACCAGTTATACTTTATTTTATGTTTATATTTGAGTGAGTTTAGAGTCACCAATAGAAAAGTTCTAAGATGGGAGAAAAAGCTATTCCAAAATATAAAACACTATAAATATCTTCCTGACACACACACACACACACACACACACACACACACAAAATCTGCCCCTGTGCTAAGCTAACTTTGCATGCATAATTAATTAGAGCATCACATTCTTGCTTCACAGCCTGAAGAGAAATTGAAGTCAGGTGTTTGTGGAACATATGGGGGTGCACTGTGAGTTTATGACCTGTGGTTTGAGTGTGAAACCCCAAGATATTTGTTAAAACTTAACGAAGCTTGTGTAGAGGAGCTATTTTTATATGTAATTTGGTAGCCAATGCATCTCCTGGTTTAGCCTCTCTGCTCCTTGTCCTGTTCCTCATCAGTCTTGGAGCCTACGAGATCGTGGAAACTCCAGATCCCTCACCAGCCTGCTTTAATACTAGCAGCTAGAGAATTAGTTGCTACACATCATTTTCTTCCATCCAGATTTTAACTCGGCAACTTCAGCTTTGTCTATTGGACAGGGAACAGCGTGCAGAGCAATACCTAGAAAGGAGCACTCCTTTCCACCAAAAGAAGCAAGAGCTTTCAAAAAAACGACAGCACGCGACCCTTTCTGAAGCAGGCAGAGATGCGAGGCAGGAGAGATGGCTTAGTCATAAGCACTTTTAGCTATGCAGACAGGAGCACCTGAATAGCTCCTCAGCACTCACACAGAAATCCAGGTATGATGGCACAGCCCATACCTGTGATCTCACTGTGGGTAAGAAGGGATAGGAGGATCCCTGACCATCGTAGCTAAATTAGTGAGCTCTAGGTTCAATGAGACCCTGTCTTAAAAAAAAAAAAAAAAAAGTGGAAAGCAATTGAGGAAGACACCAGGCATTAAGCTCCGGTCTGTACCCTCACAGGAAGCACACGCGCGCGCGCACGCACGCACGCGCACACACACACACACACACACACACACACACACACACACACACATACGGGCCCTCGAGTTCACTGTCATCTCCCTAAGAATAAGCATCCCTCTGAGGACATGTCTCCACTGCAGCCTTGTACTTGAGGCTGAGCAGACCGCTCCAGACTTGAGTGCTAGGAGTGAAAACTAATTCGAGCACTCCCCTCTAACAGGTGTGGTGAGTTAATGAGGAATCTCTGCTTACTCCTGACGTCTGCAGGTGAAATCTGTTTCTCTGGCAAGATCAGGGCTATCTCGTGGGGTTGCTCACCAGCACAGAACATGCTCAGCGTCCGGAGGTGGCTTCCTTGCCTTTTACTTGGTGCCATAGTTTGGTGCAGTGACGTCGCCTCCATGATTTGCCATCTCTGTTTAAGAGCTTAATCACCACTCTGTCATGCCGACTGTCAGTCCTGAAGGGCATACAACCCCTCACAGACACACTTGACATCCCAGTGAGGCATTGCTTAATGGTGTGAGTGTTGCTGGCTGCCTGTTTCCCAGACTGCTTGACAAGCGTGCCCCGCACCTGTTGCTCTCACTGTCACTTTCTGTTCCAGTCGCCCTGTTGCTTTAAGTGACGCCCATGAAACATTTGTGCATCAGAGTCAGTGTTGGGACAAAGTAGCAATGCACAGTTGAACACCAGAAGAAGGGAGCTGTACAAGGAAGGAAACTCAGTTGTCACTCCTGATCAAAGTGTTCTGAAAAATAAGTGTTCGGGAGTGCGGGGATGGCTCCTTCGAAGCATGAGAATTTGATCCACATATAAGAGCTGTGTGTGGTACACACTTGTCATCCTAGGCCCAGGACGGCAGAGCCAGGAGGACGCTAGGGTTTGTCAACCAATCCAGCGCCACAAAATAAAAGAGTGTGAGTTCCAGGGTCTCAAAAAATGAGGTGGAGAGTGATCAAGGAAAAAAAATTCTACCATCATGTTCTGGCACAACATGTGTGCACACACACACACACACAATCATACCACGCATGTGCACATGAACAGGAAAGCTGTCAACGTGATGGAAAATCTCAGCAGAAAAACTCGACTGAGTGTAGATTACACTACTTCCAGGATCTGGACTATCTAGAAATGAACTTTTTGTGTTTCAATCACGAACAGAGCAATGGCCCCTTCACATCTCCAGAAATCGGTGCCAAGCACAGGTGTGAACTTCACTAGCATTTGGAACAGAATTTTGAGCTTAGGCCAGAAAGTAAATTGCTAGGGCTGAGGTTCGAGCAAAAGTGAAGTGGCCGAGGGTGGGGGCTGGCGTGGCTGTCGGGCAATTGCTGAGCAGCTAACCCTTCCAAGCTGGTGACTTCTCATGTGCCGGATAAGCCCAACGGCCTTCCTGTAGGACTAGAATGTCCTCTTGAGGGTGGCCTGTGAGCTCCTCCTGCTCTTGGTCTCCACAGACACTGTGGACAGAAGGCTCGCCAGGCTGTGGGGAACATCCGGATTTTCACAAGGACCAATTTTTTCAGACTGGAGCATGGAGGGTGGTTTTAGTAGAGCCCCCCCCTAGTCACCCCAAGCAATTGGGATGACGTCTGTGGAGCCCTCTTGACCACATAGTGGTGGATTCTCAGGGTATGCAGTGGGCACTGATTTTCAGTTGTATCTTCTACAGTAGCGTTTAACTGGTGCACTTTCTCTCAGGCCACAACTTCACAGGGCCCACCTCACACTAAATGATTGATAGTGTCAGAACTCTCTTGTGCGGTAAGCGCTTTCTCTCTGCTCTTCTGAGCAGCTTGCTTTTGCAACAGGCTGTGTTTATAAGGTTCTAGCATTGTGTGTATTTTTAGGTCACTTTAGCAAGTCAGAACAAGCTCATGTCGTTCTCTAAAGTGAGGTGGAAGTGCAGGGTACGTGCCTGTGGGTTTGAGGGAAGGCGGCCGGGGAGTGCACTGTGAGGGTGTGTATCAAAACACCTACCTAGTAAGAAGCCATCAGCTTGCACTCTGTTCTAGGCTTAACTTCCCTCAGCCTTTACTCTAAGGTTCAGGCTTAGGTTAAGCTGTGTTCCTTGTATGTTCCTACCTCCACCTCTCTCATTCTCTTGCTCTCGTGTGTGTGTGTGTGTGTGTGTGTGTGTGTGTGTGTGTGTGTGTATGCATGCTGTGTTTACAGGTATGGTACACGTATGTGTGCATATGCCTATAAATATGGGCATTAGTCAGCTTCAGGTGTCTTCCTTAGTCTCTGTCCACCTTGGCTTTTTAGGCAGGTGAACAGGTTGTCTAACCAGCCGGCCAAGGGCATCTACTTATTTCCACCTCCCAGATTTTGCTAGTTAGTTTTTATGGCAACTTGACATTGGACTAGAGTCCTTTGGGAAGATGGACCCTCAGTTGAGAAAACAGACTCTTTTGTGAACAAACACCGTATTTTAATTCGTGATTGATGAGGGGCCAGCTTAAGTCACCCCTTGCCTGGTGGTCCTGGACACTATAAGAAAACAAGCAGAGCAAGCCAATAAGCAGAATTCCTCCAGGTCCCTGATGACCCCCATCAGCAGGGGAATGCGACCTGGGATTTGGAAACTGAAATAAACCCTGCCCCAGGTTGCTTCTGGTCATGGTGTTTTGTCACAGCAATAGGAACCCTAACCAAGATTATAAGTGCGTGCCACCATGCCTGGCCTTTTCTACATGGCTTCTGGGAATCGACTTTGGTGTCTCATGCTTACTTGGAATTTACAGACATGTTCTTGCACTGTGGAAATGTTCTTGTCAAGTAGTAGTCAAGAACATGAGAAAGCCCACCCATGACCATCACATTTCAAATCCCTGCCATGTCCTATTTGTAGCTGTCCTGCTGGACAGAGTCAGCCAACTGCCTATGATCAACATCAGTGAACCATATTTTCTCATTCTGGCTAACAAAAGAGTACACACACAGTCATTTCAAACAGCACACGTTTGTATCTCGTTCCTAGGGGTCTAGCATCCAGGCACAGCTCAGCGAGATCCTCTGCTCAGAGCCCCAGACAATGAAAGGGTTAGGGAGGCCATGTGGAGGCTCTGCTGCAGAGGTCCAGGCCTCCTTGCTCTTTATTTGCAACTCTGGGGCTCAGGGCAAGCACCTCGATTCCAGAGATGAGCAGGATGGATGCGGCATCTTAAGTGGCCACATGAGTGAAATCGCGTACACTCAACAATGGTACACATTACTTCATTGATTAGAAACAAATGTGAGTCCTATTCACACTTGAGGTGAGTTTCGGAAAGGCAGCACAGCAGAAGGTGAGGGATTGGGAGCTACTGTGAAGTGTAACCTTCACAGATATTTGTGTTCTGGCACAAGCTACTGGTGACGGTCATGGGCATGAGGGAAGGATGTGTGTGCGCTTGTCCTGAAAGGCACTGTGACAGTGTTTGCGTCAGAGAACAGCCGGGAAAGAATGAAGTACAAAGTTAGCCTGGGAAGTTAGAAAAGCTTCACGGAGGGGTAATTTGATTTCCCGGTAGAATTTCTGAAAGCTGATAAGAGAGTCGGGGAGAAAGAACAATTTGAACTAATGCAGCCCTTACTATAGGTAGCCAGTGTCAGATGATCCTCACTGACCCATTGGGGATCAGGGAAGGCTGGCTACAATCCAGTTAGGCCTGTTGTCCATCTTCATCCTGCCTTTCATGTCTCTTCTTACCCCCACGGGCATGACCCGACCACAGTACTGATTACTGGCTCCCCTCCCTCTGAATTTGGGGAGCTTAATCATCCGCCCTTGCTTTCCAGGGTTCTATTGCATAATTAAAAATGCAAATGTTAAGGTATTTTTAGTCTGTAAAGAATTTTTCAGTCACATCACAGATTCTTTTCTCTCTACAAACTTTCTTTGCTCCTCTAAGAAGATAGGTCAGAATTTAAGCCCATAAGAAAGTGTCCGAAGGCCCAGTTTGAACTGGAAGGAGAAGGCAGACTAGGAGGACACTACCCTAAGGATGATGCCCATTGGTCAGGTTGCTGGTACACTTTAGTAGCCACCAGGCATCCATTTGGATACCAGAATTTGTGGATGCCCAAAATTCCTTCCATGATGTTGAAGGATATTTGCCTAGAAATCTATAAACATATACCCACGTACTTAAATCCTGTCTAGGTTTGTAACACCTAATATCACATGATCCCTAGGTAACTCATCAGTGTGCTTAATTATGTGTGAAATAACAAGTTAAAAGTTAGTCATGGGTTGATGAAAGGGCTCTGTTGGTAAAGGCACTTGCTGCCAACCTGCCACCTGAGTGGTGGAAGGAAGAAAAAGGTCAGTTTCTCTAGCACCAGCAGAGGTTGCGTTCTTGTGATTTTAATGACTGGTTTGATATATATATATATATATTTAAGGTAAGGGCTAGAGAGATTGCAAAATGGTTAAGCACATTGGCTCTTCTTCCTGAGAACCTGGGTTCCATTCCCAGGACCCATAGATTGCCTCAACCTTCTGTAACTCTAGCCCCCGGGGAGCTGGTGCCCTCCTCTGGCCTCTGTGGGCACTGCATGATGCACAGGTGTACATGGTACAGATATACGTGCCTGCTAACACCCGTAAATATGAAAACATACAGAAAAAAGAAAGTCGTGATCTTAACAACGTTCTTCCCAGTATTTCCTACCCAAGGACAGTTGAGGACAAGGATGAACCCCATGGAGAGCTGGTTCCTGCCGTCCTGATGCGGTGGAAATAAATGGCTTGGGAAGGCAAACAGCAGCAGCTGCAGAGTGTAAAGTAGATGGAGCTCCTGGCTGCCGGTTGCCTACTGTGTTTGGCTTGCTTTGAATCAGAAAATAAATTAAGTCAATGATTAAACCTAAGGTGAAAACATATTTATAATTTCTCTTTAAAAATAGAAGGGGCACACACCTTTAATCCCAGCACTCAGGAGGCAGAGGCAGGCAGATCTCACAGTTCAAGGCCACCCTGGTGTGCGGAGTGAGCTCCAGGACAGCCAGAAGTACACACGGAAAACCCTGTCTGGAAAAAAGAAAACAGAAGGGAAGGAGCTAGGAGTGGACAGCTTAGTTGATGAAGTCCCTCCTGTGGGCACCCGTGTGGAAACCTGGGCATGGCAATGGAGCCCCAGGTCCCCGGGAGGCTCTGCCATATATCAGCACGTGAAGTGGTACCTGAGGGACAGCATACAGGACCCCTGCCTGCCATCTGCACTGCACATGCCAGGTACCCACGGATTGTGCCCAGCCCCACCGTGGACTGTGCATGGATGCCCCGTGCTGTGGCTGCTTCACCTCCACTGGTTGCCAGTAAGGCGCTGGAGCCTGCCCAGCTCAGAGCCTGCTTGTTCAACGGACTCCTGAGCTCTGACGGGCTGCCTCGGTCTCCAAAGGTCACACTTACCGTGTTCTCCTAGATGGCCATTCTCACACCAGTGCGTGGGGACAGGCACCGATGTGCAACCTGTGCCCTCACCCTGCACGCCAAGAGTGCTGAGTCAGCGGGCCTTCAGAGGCTTGTTACACTTAGCACAAGTGGACGCATCAGCCACCGTCAGGGAAAACACACAGGCCACCAGAAGGCTCCAGGCCAGCTGTCCGGTTCTGTGGGCCTCCAAATCCCGCTGTCTCTGTAGGACAGGACCCAGACTACCACAGAACAAAACCACATCATTCCTGAAGCAAAGCCGGTCTTCTTCACACACTATACACACACATACATACACACACACACACAGCAGGGGTATGCACACACACAAGCAGTCAAGCTCCAAAAGCCAGGATTGCAAGAGGGGGCTGAGTGTTAGCATTCGCACGGACGGTGTCTTTTGTGTGTTCATAGAGAGCATCGTAAATCCCCATCATCTCTGATCATACCCCATGATATGGAGTCTCCGGAAATGGCAATTTCTAGACTGCTCATTAAGACTTCTTTTGTCTCAACCGTCCCCTGAATCTGCTTTGGTGGTGGTGTTATTTTATTCCTCACCGGGGTGGGGAGAATAGGAAGAAAACAAAAAGACCGGCTTTTAAATGGCACCAGCCGTAGTCTAGGTTGATTGGGATGTGTTAGGGATTAGTCACTATTGCTAATGAATATTTAAATCTCCCTTGGCTTTCTTGGCAAAAGAGCCCATCAGAGTTTTCAAAGCCCAGATTTGAATGATTGGCCCGTCACAGCCTGGCCTGAGAAACAAGGCAGCGCTGCAATAGTTCCTCTTCTGAAGCCAGGTCTCACCTCCACACTGCCAATGGGTATTCCCAAGGGGCACTGATGGCCTTCCCTTCCTTGGAAATCATCATCAATCATGAAACCATTGCAGCCTGCCTTCGGCTTAAGCCAGGAAACTGGTTTTACTGGTCTAGGGCAAGCTGGTGCGATTCTTCCCAAGAGAGGTGGAAAGAAAGAGAAATTGGTTGAGCCATTTAGAAACCAAGGCCTGAGTGACTTCTGAGGCTGATCCCAGAATGCCACCAGGCTTACCAAAGCTGAAATTGAGGGCATTGGTTCAGCCAACTTGCTGGGGAATGACTTTTGCCTCATCGTAGATGGTGGAAGGTTGGCTTTCCTCACTTTCCTGGATTTCATTAGACCCATAATGTACAGTTAATGCATGGAAACAGTTGATCCTGGTGATGTTGGAGAACTTTCATAGCGAGGCTGCCTCTGATCAGCCCTCCACTGAGGCAGGTTGGGAGCAAAAACCCATAGCCAAGAAAGGGATAGTGATGTTGTCACTCTTCTATGACTTTGTGCTGGCAACTATTATGTAGCATGCCCAGGCAGTCACTGGAGCATGGAAGGAAGGAGCTGTAGGCTGGTAGCCAGTGCTAATGTCCTGGACAAAGAGATAGCTCTATCTGTGTTTTTAAAACCCAGTGGGAAGAGCAGCCTGTGTGCCTCAGAGGCGTGGAGGGAACTTTCGAGACTGTGTGAAAAGTTGTGTGATTTGAAACAGCACATTTACAGACCTGTTAGCTTTCATGTTCTCAGACTGATCCACCCCAAACCCTCACCACTCCTCCTTAAAATGTTGGTTTCCACGCTTGGTGGGGGAGGGGAAGTGCTGCCTTCTCTGCCAGTCTTACAGCTGTTCTTCCTACTAAAGGAAGTCAGTGCTGACAAAAGGAAAGCACCTTAGTCTGAGCAGCCTCAGCTTGATTGTCCTGTGTTTCTCATTTTACCGTGACAATCACATTTTGTTCATGGCTATGAGGACATGCACACATTCACACACATGCACGTACTAAACACGCAAGCACATCTATACATTCACAGACACAGACATACATATAATAGTGTGATTATAATCACATAATACAAAGATATACACATGTGTTCACATATACAGCGACACAGACACATTACATACACATTATATATGCCACATACACAAACACATCACATATATATGTCATACACAAACATAGGTACACATAGCACAGACACACACAACACTCACATACATACATACATGCGCAGACATACGAGATACCCACACAGGTGTAAGTACATTTTATCGCTTGCGGCTCTGCAGAGAGAACTTGCTAGGCCAGCACTGTACCAGAGATGTATCAACAGCCCTCGTGTAGCTTTTGGTTTTGTTTTTAATTCGAGACTGGATCTCACTAAACTGCCTGGGCATGGTAGTTTTCATCTTCTAGGCTCAGCCTCCCACACAAATGTCGGAACCCTTGGTGTATGCTACGCCTGGCTCATGAGGCTGAGTGCTGTTACTGTCTCTCTGTTGGGGGAGAGGGGTTTACTGTCATGCCAGTTGATAACAGATGATATTGATGGAAGATAATTATCTCTGCTTCGTATGTAAAAGTCAAAGAAGAATGGTGTGCCCCAGGCCACAGAGCTGGAGGAGCTGGTCTGGACCCTAATTGTTCTGATGGCCAAAGCCACATCCTTGCAAACCTTCACCTAACCAGATTATAGAAAGGAAGTGAGACTTTGAAAGATCACTGCGAAAGAGGTCTCTCTCCACACACAGTTCACCCTCTCAGATCTTTGCTAGAATAGCCACAGTGAGTCTAAGTCCCGAGAACAAACGAACATTTCAAATGCCCAGATTTTATTGTAAAAATTCACTTCCTGTTTCCGTAACTGCCACAGCCAGCTGCCCCCTTTTTCTTAGCAGCTGTGATTGATGGTTACTGTTCTTGAGGATGTTAACTGCTGTCCCTTCTCTTTTAGCAATCGATCCACTCCTAGCAACCATGACCGGATACAGCGTCTACGACAAGAGTTCCAGCAAGCCAAACAGGATGAGGATGTGGAAGACCGGCGCCGTACCTACAGCTTTGAGCAGTCTTGGGTGAGTGTCTGGTTTCTCAGCCCAGCAAAGAGGCTAACAGCTGCCCTGCCAGAGAGGCCCCTGAGCTGTGACCTCAGTCCTTTATGAAACAAGACAAGATGGAGCCAAATCCCTCTGACCTTTAGCATTCTGACCTTTCCCTCCTTTCCATCTGGGTTTCATCATTGCTAATTTCATTTTCTATCTTGTTCCACCATCTGTCCGCTGCGTAATAGGTTCAAATAGCCCTATGACGAGACACCCCCAAAGAATGTCTGCTCTCAACTGCATCTTTTATTAAGTTTACACAGTGCTTTCCTATAGAGCAGAGCCAGAGGAAGCTCAGCTCATGATCATTTGTGTCTATGAGACAGAGACTGGTAATTCCTGGTTCTCTAACCTCCTTGGTATTTTTTGTTCTGTTTTAAAATTGAGATGGGGCCTCTGACAGCCTAGGCTGGCCTTGAACTCACTCTATAATCAGGAATAACCTTGAACTACTGATCCTCCTGCCTCTGCCTCCCCACTGTGGCACTCCACATGTGCACCATCATGCCGGTTCTCTGTGGGGCAGAACATCAAACCCAGCACTTTATCACCCAGGCAAGCACTCCACCAACTGAGCCAGTCCCCAGCCCCGCCAAGTATTTGTCAGATCCCTGTGAGTCTGTGTTCACCTCTCTTCTCATCCATCTTCTATGTGGCCACTTCTGTGACCTCTTTGGAACAGAACTGGCCACCACTCCTGTGTCCTGCGTCTGAGTGTGTGAAGCCTGCTGGCACTTCTAGGTAGAGGGATGGCAGCAGAGTTGGTGTTGGTGATAGCGAAGATTTTGAAGGCTCTCTGGAAAGAGTGAGAGTGAGTCAGTGAGAGCTGCTAATGACTCTCTGGATATAGGAATTTCCAGAGCTGGTGGTAACTCAGCCCCTGCCAAATGCCTAGAGGACTAAGAAAGAAGGAAACATATTTGCAGAGAAACTCTGTTATTGAGATGAGAAAGACCAACACTCAGGATGTCTGACAGTCCTGATGAGGATGCAGGGGTCAGGGCTGGTTAGTGTGAGTAGGGGGAGACTCAGCAGCTAGCAGATGGCTCACCGCAGCCACTCAAGAGTTAGCAGGAATGGCCGGATGCCTCAGAACCACAGTGGAACAGCCGTACTGTCCTTCCATTGGAGGCACAGAAGCTGAGGAGACTAGTGTCCAAAGGTTGATGAGTCCCTTCCAAACAGTTCTGGGAATAAAACATCGTAGCAGATTTCTGAATAGGGAGAGGAAGAATGGCATGGGAACAGACCTGACTTAGACACAGGTCCTCCTTGATGAGAGGAAGGGTGACCCTCCCAGCTGAAGTGAACCTCAGGTGTGGCTGGGCTGAGGGAAGGGTGAGAGTGCAGCCTCATTCTGGACTGTCAGGTGGGCTTCCTGGCCCTTCTTGGTCTGAATACCCAGAGTGCTATGAAAAGCGAAAGACCTTCAAAGGCTTCTGGTCAGGGAGCTCAGCGGTCATTTGAAAGATTGACTTAGAAGGAAAAGTGTGAAAGCCGCCTTAGGGTGATAGGCCCTACCTTGGGCCAAGTGATGAAGGTCAAATAAGGCCCTGCTAAGCCGTCTTCGCATATCAATTTGCACCGTTAGACCAGCACTCAGTGTGAAAATGCACCACGAAGTCCATCCTTGCCCAGCCTTGGGTGTTCTAAACCAATCCAACATCTAAACAAATGCCAGGCTGTCTTCAGCAGCTGTTCTGCTGTTAGCGGTGCTTCCATTACAAGGGATTTGATTTATTTTCCATTAAATTGAGTCATCTCTCTAGCAACAGGATGGGATTGTGATAATGTACTGGTTTTGTTTGCTGTAATTGACTCCCTCTATCCCTGAGAGGTTTCCTAAAGCAGGGTTCCTATGTGATGTGTAGTAAATAGATAGTTAACTATATTTGAAGAGGGCACTGAGGACCGCAGGTAAGCTGAGGAGAACGCAGCCACCAAGATGGAAGCAGCTGTCACATACCCTGCTCCGGCCTGTGAGCCCCGCACACTGACAGTCCCCACACTCTGCCACAAGAGCATTGTTAGCTGGCCAGGAATGTGGCTTTCTGTCCAGCCCTTCCCAGCATTCATTTTCCGTTAAAGACTTGACTTCTTCAACTTCCTGAATGCTCAGGACGTCCCACTATCAGACAGTACAGAAGAACAAAGCTGGGAAAGGAAGCGTCTGTTCCTAAAACTGCAGTGAAGCTGATGCAAAGAAAGCCACTCTCAATCCTCTTGCCTCAGCCTCCCAAGTGCTGGAACTATAGGAGTGTGGCCACAACTGTTGGTTTCTGGCTGCTGACATTGTACCCATCTGAAGGAATTTCAAGTTTGAGGTCAAGTCAGTGTTTCTCACTGTGTGATATTTTCTTTGAGAAAATTTGGAAGGATTCTCTTGAGATCTGGAAAAGGAAGTGATTTAGGTATTTCCATGTTATATCTTTAATAGGAACAATCACACTAGAGAAAAGATTGAGAAAAATCTTGTAGTTTGGAAACCCAACTACCAAAGGTGTCATAGGTCAAAATATAGTTCTCCAGGTGCCATTGCAACTTTAGACAGACAGCATGGCCTATGTATTGCCTGTGCTGACAGAGCTGGCAGTTACTAGATGACAAACTAGTTACTGTAAGTACAATTTCCTAAATTGTGGATCAGAATTTGACCTTTTCCTTTCTTTTTATTTTATTTTTTTACTTGCAAATAATCAAGAACTTGCTGAGAGTTCTCCCTCTTGCTGATGGCATAAGTGAGTTTTCTGCAGCTGTCGTTCCGCCCTGCACAGCCATCTTAGCCTGGGCTTTCCTCGTCCCCTCCGTGAGAGCTGCTCGTGGAACCTGGCAGAGCAGGGGCTTCCCTGCTGTTTATTGTCCCTCGGTAGCTGGGACTCTTCTTTCTTCCCTGTGCTGACCTTGTAGCCTCCCTGTGCTCAGGAGTGAGAACATGGTCTTTCGTGCTGGGGCAGTCCACACTGGTTTCAGTTTTAAAGAACATCAAGTCTGCCTTTGAGCTCTATGAAAGACGTCGCACATAAGCTGAGATCCCCATTCCCAGTGCAGCCAGATGGATCACCTGGTTTCCTGGTCAACGACTCTACAGATGCAGCTCATAGTTTCCTCGCCAACAACTTCCTCTACAGAGCTTCCTGCGGCAAAATTACTGCAAGTAGCCCTAAAAACTCATGTATTTTGGAAATGCTCACTGGAAACCCTCACAGTGTGGAGTGCACCTGCGCGTGGGCCTTTGTTCCAGCCAGCGTCTGAGTTAGGAAGAGCTGGTTTGTGGTACAAAAGGCCTTTAGAGAAGCACAGGCCCAGAAAATTTCTGAGCTCTGTAATTGGCACATAGTCTCTCCCAGGTTGAGGAAGGCAAAAGCAGGTTCTTCCCCACCCTGTGCAGGTGCAGCCTAAACAAAGCAGCACACCACCTTAATCTTCCCTCAGGTGATTTAGGGCAAGTTACTGAGCTTAGCTGGGTTCTCACTATTGTGGGCGCTCGGATCTAGATGGAAGCTACAGAAAAGAATTAAATTGCATGCTGTACACACGAAAGTATAGCATGCCGGTAGGACCGCTCAGACACCTACTGTTGCCCACAAGGAGGTGTGCTGGCTGAAACAACTGAGAAGTGGGATAATGGAGACTTTAATAGTGTCGCCAATTCCTTCCCATCCCCTGTCAGTAGTGACTGAAATTATGTTAGTCCTTCAAGGAGAAAACTGACCTGTGAGTGTGAATGTCCTTATCCTTCCTGAGCTTGCTTTGTTCCTTTCAGGCTTTAAATGAACAGCAAAATCTGCCCTCCTCTCCATCTTCCTGGTGCGGACTGACATGGTTCTCTCTGCCCTAGCAGTACTCTGTCTGCTCTCCATGGGAGCCCAGTGCCAGGCAGAGCTGATCTGCATCCCGGGTTGCTCCCCACGGACAGGAGATTTGAGAAAACCCTTTTGTTTTTGTTGTCCTTGTTTTAATGACATGCAAGGCCTCTGCTGCTGCTGCTTCCTAGTTGCTCCTTGTCCTTGACTCAGGAGACACCGCTTTAATTTAAGCCTCCCAGTGTGACTACAGCTCACACTGCATGGAGATTCCTTTCCTTGGAAATATCCCCAGAGAAAGCTGTTTTAGCAGTGGAGGGGTGCCAGTTCCTTATGGAGAAAGCCCCTTGCCACAGCAAAACAGACCCCTTGCTTTGGGCCCTATGACCACCCTGTAGACAAACTTTCTTATACCATGGCCC
The DNA here is from genome assembly GCA_010120015.1 of Rhombomys opimus. Lineage (NCBI taxonomy): Eukaryota > Metazoa > Chordata > Mammalia > Rodentia > Muridae > Rhombomys > Rhombomys opimus. The sequence goes on from REGO01000129.1 coordinate 3,447,046, forward strand.
TGCAGAGGAGGGGCTGGTGCTGAGTGCTGGTGCTGGTTGCCTGTTCTGTAAAGCTGCGCCTAGTTCTCAAGGTACCAGGTGCTTCGGGTAGGAAAATCTCATAGACACAAGCGCCAATGGGAGAGACTGCGTGAACCAACAGCGTGTGAATGCCAAAGCATGCCTTTATAAAGGGGAAATGTGTGTTTGGAGGACTGATCAGCCTTTACATAGGATCTTAGCAGCACTTAGGCTTTCCAGCATTCAGAACTCTCAGTGCTTGACAGCACCCTGACAGCCCCCAGTCCTGTCTGATCTGGGAGGTCAAGTGGGGCCAATAATAATTTTAATTAGCCAAGGGAAATGCTTCCTTGATGTAAGTTCAGTGACACTCTGTGGAGATGCTTCATATATTTTCTTTCCCAGAATGAAACTAGCATTTTCCAGCTTTCTCAGACCTGACGTAACATCTTTCTAATCATGACAAAGACCAGTATTCTGCAGCTCACTTACAAAAGCAACAGGTGTGTTTTTCTCCTGTGGTTTTAAGAAAGAGATTCTGTTGTGCTCTGTGACAATCGAATATTAACCTGTCTTACAGTGTCTTTCGTTATTTAGACCTGCCACTTGAGGCTCTTTTTTTTCTTTTTTTAATTTAAAAGGTAATCTTTTATAGCCAACTTCATTACAAACAAGACCTAGGTGATTTTGTAATCTGCAGCTAGAGCAGCGTCGCTACCTTGTCTGAATCCCCAGACAAGTGTTCCCAGCAACCCTTAAGCTGGCGTGTGGATTTTCTGTACAGCTGTTATCCTGTGTGTGTGCGCGCGCGCGTGTGTGTGTGTGTGTGTGTGTGTGTGTGTGTGTGTGTGTGTAGCTGTGGGTGTGTGCACAGATGGGCAGGGGGTGTGGGTCACATTCTACAGAGGTCACTGTAGAATGTGTCTTCCTCGTTACTCTCCGCCACATGTTTTGGGAAAGGATCTTTCACTGAACCTGGAGCTGCAAATGGGCTGGGCTGGCTGGTCCATGGGCCCTGGAGATCTGAACTCAGGCCTTCTTCATACATGTGCCGAAAGCTCCCCTCCCTTCCCCCCACCCACTTCGTTGTTTCCAATAGCCGTGTTTGAAAGCATGGGTCCTGGGAGGTTACTTGTTCTCTCTTCCTCATGTCTTTACTTCTGTAATTTTTGATTCAGATACATGGCTGTGCTTCTGTCATGGGGACTGGGGGCAGCCTTTGAAGGTAGGCTTGCCTATCACTATCCGTTCTCACAACACTCGTACTTATGAGATCTGTGCTGACTTTGAGAAGTTACTCTGTGTGTGTGTGTGATTATGTATGTGCAAGTGCATGTGTGTGTGCATGTGGAAGCCAAAAACTGCCTCAGTTATCATTTCTCGGGTACCACCCATGTTCTTTTTGTTGAGATGTCTCTTGCTGAACCTGGAACTCAGTGCTTTGGCTGGCTGGCCAGTGAGACTCAGGGGCCCTCTTGTCTCTGGCTCCCCAGTGCCAGGATTATAATCAAGTTAAAACGTGGCTTTTTTTTTTTTTTTTTAAATTTTGGCATGGGTTTAGAAGTCATGGACTGAGTTATGTTTTTAATCCTGACATTACTTTTTATTTGGGACAAGCGTAAGGCTTGCCAGAGTGGTTTTAGTGACTTGTTGCTATCAACTAGTCACGTACACAGCCTCTAAGACACATGGCCCATTAGGGTTGCCTCTTCAGGATGGAGGTGACGTTCGTGGCTGGCGTGCCCTTTGCGGGCTTGGGGAGAGGCGTGCGATACGCAGGATGAGGCTGACGCTTCCCTTTGACTGTGTGAGGTGTCAGCCTGTCACACCATTCGCTTGTGCGTGCTGCAGCCCCTTGTTGCTCATTCTGAAGCCCGTCAGAGTTTCAGCAGATGCTTACGACTGACAGGGTTTGAACAGTGTCAGAAAGTGCACAGTTGAAGAAACAAAAGCCCTTCAACTTTTTTTCCCTCTGTCAGAATCAAATTTTCAGGCCGTGGAGAGAAACAGCTTAAAAATATACCTGCGTTCCCATAAGATCTTGCATTTTCTTTTCACATATCCTCAAGCAGTGTGTCAAAAAGCAGCATGAGCGCAAATCGCTGGTTACTAAATCCCCTCTCAGAGTGCCAGAGCCTCCCAGACAACCTGACGGAGCTCACTGTATACAGAGCTCACATGGTGAAGAGGAAGGAAACGGGGCCCTTTTGGGGCTCGGGGCAAACCACGCAGGTCTCACTTTCTATTTCCCTGTCTGGTGACATTCTTAAGGCTCCTGCAGGCACTGACCCAGGAGGTCAGTGGCACCCTGCCTTTGAAGGGGGAGAAGATGCCTGCCTTCATTAATGTGGAGGGTGCTGTGTACACAAAGGCAGGAACTCACCGAGGAAAATACTCTACGTATCATCTATCTGTCTGTCTGTCTGTCTGTCTGTCTATCTATCTATCTATCATCTTCCTATATCCATTTATCTATCATCCATCTTTCTCTCTACCTTCCACCTACCTATCAATCTACCATCTATCTTTGTATGTGTGTTTGTGTGTGTGTGTGTTTGTGTGAAGGCATGTGGAGGTTAACCTCAGGTGTCACTCCTTAGGAGCTATTCTTCTTTCTCTCTCTCTCTGTCTCTCTCTCTCTTTTCCTTCCTTCCTTCCTTCATTCTTCCTTTCCTTCTTTCTTTCATTCTTTAGGGGGCAGGACTCATGTTACCTTAACACTCTCCTGTGAGTGCTAAGGCTATTTATTACTCTGCAAAGCCATTATTGAGTCACAGCATGCCACTGGCTTTCCATGCTAGAGGGAAAAATCAGGTAGAGTTTATTAGTTAATATTCTTCACATAGTCTATGTATACTATGCAGTGTCACATAGCACAAAGGGGCACCAAGATGGATGAGTAACAAGATGGGTATCTTGGGATGCCAACGGTGGTGTAGCTAAGCCATCCCGGGTGTTCTGTGATGTTTCTGACTGTTTTGATCTACACAGCGTAGTATATAAACTTGATAATCCACTGTGAGTGAAAAGTTCACTCCACACATGACCTTCTGGCCAGGTGGAGTGAAGACATGTCTGAGGCTAGGGTTGCCTCGGGCAGTTACCACTTCCTGTTGCCCAATGGAGATGTGTCACTTAAACTGGCACAATCAGTATTCATGAGCTGACAGGTCCATGCTGTTGGTAGAGGTCTCTGGAACTCTTTGGCTGACCTCCTTGGGGACAGGCCTGTCTTTGGTCACAGTACCTCACTTAAGCTGATTTCCTTCTATTTTAAAATTGAACTGTCATTTCCTAATAAAAGTGTACCGTCTGTATTGCTTACCATTTCTAGGGCAAAGGAGACCACTACTCAGTGTTTCCCAGCTCAGGAAGTTAAATCAAGGCCTGTGAGCTCCTGTCTTTGTCAGTTATGGTTGCAAATTTTTGTTTGTTTGTTTTTGTTGTGGTTAGTTTATTGGTTGCACTGGTGGGTTTGAGACAGGGTCTTGTGTAGCCCAGACTGGATTCAGACTCACTACTGGCATTGACTTCACCTTCTGTTACTTTTACCTCTGCCTCCCAAGGGCTGGGATCACACGTGTGTTCTACCATGTCCACTTTATGCGGTGAGGAGATGAAATCAGGACTTCTACACGCTGGCTGAGCATTGTGCCAACTGAGCTACATTACCAGCCCTTTGATTTTTGGTTTTGTTTGTTTGTTTTGAAGTTTGTTTGTTTCTCTGTGTCTATCCCAGAACTCACTCTGTAGACCAGGCTGGCCTTGAACGCACAAGGATCTGCCTGCCTCTGTTTTATGATGCTGGGATTAAAAGCTTGTGTCACCACTGCCTGGCCTGGTTTTAACTTGTAATCTGAGCTTTCTGTTTGCTATGTAAGGGATGTCAACTAGTATCTATGTCAGTATTTACCAAACCTCACTAAGAAACACTAGTTAGTGGGTTGGTCTCTCCATTTTAATCAATGTGCCCACACAACTTAAAATGGAGTTTGTAAGACTTAGCTAAGGTATGATATGGTTCTTTTCTCAAAGACACATGAGAGGTGAGCTGAGAGGTGGCTCGGTGGTATAGTGTCTATCTGCATGCACAAAGCCATGGGTTCCATACCCAGTACCACCCAAACCAGGCACACTGATCCCATTGTGGTAGACAGGGAATCAGGAGTTCAAGGTCACCCTTGGCTACACCACAGTGAATTCATGCCCAGTCTGGGTGACATGAGACCCTGTCTCAAGATCAGGTAGGATAACAAATAAACTTGATGTAGGTAAACACAATCATAGAACTTGTGAAATGTTCCAAAGTTGTTTGGTCAGAATCAAAGTTGGAGGCGTGACAGGGTAATTCCGGCAGAGCACTTTTCCGGCACACGCAGGCATCGGGTGACATCACTCTTGGCATGACAAGGGAGCTGCCTTCCTTACTGACAAGCTGTGCATCTCTTCTACAGCCCAGCTCACGGCCAGCGTCGCAGAGTGGTCGGCACTCCGTGTCAGTGGAGGTCCAAGTGCAGCGGCAGCGGCAGGAGGAGCGGGAGAGCTTCCAGCAGGCCCAACGCCAGTACAGCTCACTGCCAAGGTGAGCTGCCCTCAGGGCTGCACAAACAGCCTTCCCAGCTTGACCCGACACCACCAAGGAGGGGCAGTGCAGGCATGCCTGGCTTGGGAGGGGTGTCTCTCATCTGATGGCAGCATAGGAGAAGGCCAGCATCTACATCTGTGCATACCAAAAGCAAAACTTCCTGCCTGATATAGGAGCATACAGTGGCTGGCTTGTAGGGTTCCCCGCTGAACACTGCTGTGTGCATCTAGGCTCTGTCACAGCAGGAGTGAGGATTCTGAGCATGCACGACTGTGGATAGGTGGTCACAGACCTCATTCTAATTGCCCTCCCTCTCTGCTGTCACTCTTCTGGAAGTGTAGAGAGTCCCAGGGGTACGTGGCTCATTAACTGACAACCAAGCAATAGAAGCTTATGTGCTAGGCCTATGAGGGGAGGGACCTCTGCTCCACATGTCCTCTGTGAAAGACTAGAACTCTGTCACATGGCTGGCCACACACATGCGCACACTGAAATTGCCTACTATTTTTTCCATCAAAGTCTTCCTCTAAGGAAATACATGGTGTAGAATACACATATTGAAAACTCTGCAGGTTTTCAAACTCCTCCAAACAAGTCACTTCTGTGTGATGGTTATTAGACATTTGTTTTCCCATCATTAAAGGAAACGTGTAAATTTGAGAACAGTCTGAAGAAGGTAGGTGCTTATCTGTGTGTTGCCTGATCCAGGTGGACATGAGCTTCCTTCACTCTCTGATAAGGGCGAGTTCCTCCAAAGCTCAGTAATCTCCATGACAGCTCAAGGAACTGGACATGCACAGTGGCAGCCAAGAGGAGTGTGACGCCCACCAGCACACGCGGTGTCGATGTGCTAACCAGCTCACCATTGTCTTCTCACGTCTGTGAGGCTATGTACTCTGGGCACACCAACCTCATCTTTATGTTATGTAGGGATTAGCCAGTGAGGTCATTTAGCCTGTCTTGGGGAAGAGACATTGAGGTTTAAGTCTCCATAAAGCTCTTTGGAGATTTCTCATCTTGCCAATAAACAACTCAGAAAAACAAAGGAAATAAAATGGCTTTCTCGTGGTCAATAAGTCCTTCCAACATACCTGTAGCCCAGACATGCTGACACCCTCCACTATACCTGACTGGGATGCACAGCCACGCAGGGATTTCCTTCTAGAAATCCTGGATTGTCAGGTGTGAAGCTCTGCGGTGCTTTGCGGCTTCGGAAAGGCCGCTGTGTAGCTTTAATTGAGGTGGCATCCTTAGAGTCATGTGGAACGCTGTCTCTGTCACACTATCTCTCACTACCTGCATTCTTGTCTAGATTGGCAAGTTGTCGGTTCATAGATTTCAACTGGGTTAGAAAGTCTTCTTAGGAAATGAAGAATTTTAACAAAGTTCACATCATGAAGGGGGAACTCAGCTAAGGGAGAAAGGCAGAGATACAGGAGTGAAGACAGCATTGAAAGGAGGACAGCTTGGAGGGCCCCTGGTGCTTAGGAAGCTTTACTGGAGTCTCCTGGCCACACTGATTGACACAGTCACAGTACTTTCTGATGGAGTTCAGTGTGCCCTCTCTTTGTGTTGAGAACACTCAACACTCTCTCTGTTACTCTGAATGTTCAATTGACCATTGTCATCACAGTTATCTGGTTTGCTCATGTTCACCCTCACCCTTCCTTTTCTACCTCTACCTCCCTCTCTAGCTCTCTCTCTTCCCCTTTCCCAGGAAGTGCCTGCTAGGCCCAAGCTCAAGCAGACTGCCGCTCTTGGAGCTACAGCTGCTGGAGTGTTGTTCCCACATAGAAAATGGACTTTCCCTCCTGGCTACTCACCGTGTTCACTTTAGACACAAGGAAATCAGACATCCCGAAGTGAAGAGTTACATCACTTTCAGCAAGAGGGACCAGGGGAACTTGGGCTCCTACTCTCTTCTCTAGGAGAATGGCTTCCATGCAGGCCTTGATCTGTAGGGGAAAGGTTGGGCAGGAGAACCTGGCAGCCCTGATCTACCCTGCAGGACTGCTCACAGCTCATTGCTGCAAGCAGTGATATGGGGGAAAGTTGAGAACTCTAGCAGGAGGGCAGAGGGGTATGTGATGCCACTTACATAAGACAGTCAGCTCCAAGGTTGGGACATATGTGGCTGTTGTGTAGAGGCGCTTGATCTCTGATAATTCATGTGAACAAGTTGTGTGCATGGGATGCCAGTGTAGCTTAGTTACAGAATGGAGCATAAGATGAAGCAAGCGGACCAAGCCCGCATCAGCCGCAGTGGGGGAGGAGGTTCGAATCAGGCATGCGCCAGCCTTGTGTGCAAGCTGTGACGTGCATGGGCAGAACGGGAGTCACACTGGGAAAACAGCAGCCGGGCTGAGGCGCCAGTTTCGGGAAAGGGGAACCCAGCAAGCCCCTCACTTGGCTCTCAACCAGAGTAGCATGTTTTCTTTACTTCCTAATTGAGCTCCTTTCTGTGGAGTACCAGGTAGTTTTATGTCAAATTGATGCCAGCTACAGCCATTTTGGAAGAGGAAATTTCAATTCGGGGGAAAAAAGTTCTTACCAGATTGGCCTGTGGGCAAGCCTGTGGTACACGATTGACATAGGAGGGCCCAGCTCAATGGAAAGTGCCACCCCTTGCCTGGTAGCTCTGGGTGCTCTAAGAAAGCAGGCTGAGCAAGCCAAGAAAGCAAGCCAGTGAGCACTGTTCCTCTTTGCCCTCTCCATCAGCACCTGCCTCCAGGTCCCTACCCTGGTTGAGTTGCTTCCTTGACTTCCCTCAGCAGTGGAAATAGAACGTGCGAGTTGCAGGCTGAGAGAAAGCTTTCATCCTCAAGTTGTTTATGGTCATGATATTTTATCACAGCAGTAGAAACCCTAACAAAAAGATTTGATACCCAAAAGAAGCCCTCTACCTGAACAGCCACCTGCGCACTGGCAACCTCTCAGCATCCAGGTTGCCATAGTTCTGTCTTCCTGCACTCTGCCTTTCCTCTTCCTCCACCCCTGTGGTGGCTGTGTCTGTTGTGCCCCTGCTCTCCCTTGCATCTCTTCCTCTCACAGGCCACTGCATCCTCATTTTCCCTCCCACCAGGGAGATTGAGTCCAGATCTGTCTGTCCGTTTCAAAGCTTTGCTCTTTGTCTCTCTCCGTCTCTGCCTCCCTCATCATGGGGTTGAAGTCCTTGCCTTGTGACTTCGCTCAAGTTCCTTACCTGGTAATGGAAGGTGGTAGAATCAGTAGAAGGCAGTTAGTGCCCAGCCAGGGTGTATAGCAAATACTCCAGCGATGTCTGGGGGAGGGGGGGGGTTCACGGCAGGACCTGGCAGACCTAGGTATGACTGTGAACAAATCCAGTGGGAGCACACCGGTGACTGCCATTGCTGTGGCCTTGGTCTGAACGATCATGGGCAGAGTGGGTAAGTGTTTGTGGAATGGCCGTCATGGGCACCAGCTCTCGGATCCTAATCCACTACGTCTCTGCAAGGATCACTACCCTGGCACTTCCTACTTGTTGTCCTTGGCCCCAAAAGGTGGCCATCGTCCCTCTCTACCCTAATTAGACCCAGAAGCTAATATTAGATACTGACTTGCTCTCTAGATTCCATGAGTCATTTGAAGAGAGCCAGTCCCTTTTCTGAGCAACTTACTTCTGTGGGTCAGTGATTTCTCTCTCCCCAGAACCTCATACAGTCGGGTCCTACAGCCCATCTGAGAGATGAGGTAGTCTGGGGAGCACAACCTCCCCAGCCACACAGTGACCAAGTGGCAGTTCAGAACCTGAGCCTTCTGTGTTCCAGAGCTGCTCTTCCCTATTCCACATGCTTAGAATGTTTAGTTTCTAGCGTAGGAGGAGAGAGAGGAGGCAGAGAGGGAGAGGGAGATGGAGAGAGTGAGACCTGTGTGTGTGTGTGTGTGTGTGTGAGACACAGACAGACAGACAGTCAGAAAGACAGAAAGAGTTCCCTACTCCCTGTTTCAAGACTTGCTTCTTTATTCTGTTGACATTAATCTGAAGCAAACCTGAGTTTCAAAACAGTTTCTCGCCGACAGCATCTTCTCATCCATCCCTGACAAGCCTTGGTGAATCTTCAGAAATTCTGGTGCAGAAAGAACCTGTGTTTCTGGGTGACTACAATACACCTTTCTGTGTGAGGAGCATGCAGGACCAGGGAGGAGGGAGGCTCTGTGTATCGGATGACCTCCCAGGATTCGTGCTCACACCATCCATCTGTCACATCTCTGGCCATATTAGCTTATAACTTTCAAAGTGAAGATCATCAGAGCTTTAGGCAAAGAAACTTCCTCCTTCTCGCCCTGCTCTGGTTCCTGTGAGGAGGGCCAGATAGGAACCACTGTTCGTCTCAGCGGATCACAGAAACAGTGGTGACACTGAGCGCTGAGTCCACTTTCCATCTGCAGTGCCCAGCCACAATTTCAGCCACGTGGAAAATGGACAGATTCTACACTGGACCGTATTGCTGGCATTCTAGAACTTTCAGATGCTGGTCAGTCTGTTTCTGTGGAGACATGGTAGCTTCCCACAGTCTCCTCACGAGTGTGCAGTGTGGGATGTGCTGATGCAAGAGGCTTGCCTACTGCCAGCAGATGATTTTCTGTTGATAAATGGCACAATAATACATTTTCTTTATTATGACTGTCATCTCTCCTCCCACTTTCATTTTCAGGGGGGAAAATAGGGCATGTCTTCCTTCCTGGCACAAAATTGTTAAGCTTTATCAAAGGCAATCTTATTGCAAATTCATAGAAGTATCCAGAGCCTTAATAGTAAATTAAAGATGTTTCAGAATCATGTTTTCTGAAAACCACAGCCAGCTCCTTGAAAACACGTTAGGATGTGAGATTTCTGTATGGCTTGAGTTTGTCTCCCTATGCTGGGGTGACAGGAAATGAGTTCTCTAACCTGAGTTGTGGAAAAATAGTTTCCAGACAGGAAGGTGTACAACCCTGGCCTGTGTCAGCTACTGACACTAGGCCTTCAGAGAGCCAAGCTAAAGGTTGTTGGACTTCCTGTTGCCTTGTTTGCTTTGCCACCCAGGCGAGTCTTGAACTTGCAACTTAGCCAAGAATGACCTTGAACTCCTGATCCTCCTGCCTCTACTTCCCAAATGCTGGTATGGCTGTGCTCCAGCAGCTGAGCCTGGCCCAGCCCTCAGCCTGCTGCACTCTCATTTTTGTCTGAGCTGAGACTGCGGTCTGCCACAGGAGCTGCTTCCTTATAGCAGAGTGACATCTCAGCCTCTGGAAGGTGCAAGTGAGCCACACACACCAGTTTCTGACCTTCTGGCCGCAGCTAGGTAGAGTGCTGGTTGGGTTGTTTGGAGTTGAACAGTGGCAGGTGAGCACAGTTATGGCAAAGCTAGATGCCACTGCCCTGTGTCCGCGCCCATGCCACAGGGGTTCTCCCGAGCAAAGCAGAGGGTGCCTGGTGCTAGGAGCGGCGCCCTCCCCGCAGTGGCTGCTCAGTGTGCTTCTGCCTTTTGCTCTGTCAGCGTTGGTCTCTTAGCCAAAACTAGGGACTTGCTGAGGACAATCAAGGTTACTTTTGTTGTATTGTTTTGTTTGGGAGGGTATTTATAGTGTGGCTATATGTACAGTGTGTGTGTGTATGAGTGTGTGTGTGTGTATCTGTGTGTCTGTGTGCATGCGCATGTGTGCGCACATGAAACCAGAGCACACCCTCAGTTATCATTCCTCCAGAACTGTCTTGCCTTTTTGAGATAGGGTTTCTCCCTGGGCTGGAGCCCACCAGTTAGGCTAGGCCGGCCGGCCAGCAAGCCTCTTGGACCTTCTTGTATCTCCGCCCTCCTGCTGGAATTACACATATGTGCTCTCTCACCCAGCTTTTTACATGCTCACTATGGATTGAACATAGATCTTCAGGCTTGGGCCACATGCGCATTTAGCAGCTGAGCTGTTGGTGTCTTTCCAGGATGTGATAGTCAATTTTGAGACCCCCGCTGTGGTACCTGGTGGGCGGTCAGGTCATGATGATATTTGCTAAAGTCTGGACATTCCTATCTCTCTCATCCCTGACTGACTTCTTTGCTTTATTGCTAGACAAAGCAGGAAGAATGCCAGCTCCGTATCACAGGATTCCTGGGAACAGAACTATGCGCCTGGCGAAGGCTTCCAGAGTGCCAAGGAGAACCCCAGGTACTCCAGCTACCAGGGCTCAAGGAACGGCTATCTAGGTGGGCATGGCTTCAATGCCAGGGTCATGCTGGAGACGCAGGAGCTTCTCCGCCAGGAGCAGAGGCGGAAGGAGCAGCAGCTGAAGAAGCAGCCCCCGGCCGACGGAGTCCGGGGCCCCTTCCGGCAAGATGTGCCTCCATCGCCGTCCCAGGTGGCCAGGCTGAACAGACTGCAGACCCCCGAGAAGGGGCGGCCCTTCTACTCCTGAGCTCAAAGGAGGGTGGCAGCGCTTTGTGTCATGCAATAAGGGACGTTTTCCGGTAAAGACCGAGTTCCGGAGTTTTCAGAACCTTCGGTGGTACTACAGAACACCTCTGTCGCTGGTATCAGTGCCTTTCAGCAGCAGGAGCAAAGAAACGGAAGGCCTTAATGTCTTTGCCACTGCGTCTCAGTGTCTATCTCGTGGAAGGACACCCCCACCCCCCAATCCCAAGTTCAAGGCCTCACCCACCAGCTTCTCTGCAGTACCGGAGACTTCAGCTCTGTGCTTAAGATGCCTGTGGATGTCACGGCTTCATCTTAGAGTGACCTGAGGCCGGTGTTGCAGACTCCTTTCCCCCTGGATTCTCAGCTCGAGCGGTAGCTCAGCCTGAGAGTAAAGCTTGCCCCAGGAAGGGCAGCGTGCACCGGGAAGGAGGGCTTTCCAGGACTCTGCCGCAGGGGTGCCCCCTGTTCTCGGACTTAGTCTGGGCTTCCCGTTCGTTCCTCAATTCCTTGGAGCATGAAGGCTCTGGGGTGGTAGTGAAGAAGCTGAGCCATACGCCAGTGCCGTTTGGTTATTGGGGGGAGGAGAGGGTGTGTTTCTAACTGCCTTATAACCCTGCTACCCACACCACAATGATTCTAGTCTGCGTTTATAAATACAAATGTTCAGTCATGTTCGTGACACATGGGGACCAGGGACATGGGGGCGGTGTGCATGCGTGCACCTGAGGAGCTAAGGCGAGGCCGTCCTGTAGTTATTTTACTTCATTTGCATTGTTACAGGCACAGAGAGGGACGAGGAAAAAACCAGTCATGTTGGATTCTGAAAATTAATCTCAATACAGTTTTTGAGGTTGGAGTCAGTATTGTCTCCCGTGCCCACACGCTGTGCCCCTTCCTGGCGAGGCCTCATTACTAAGTAATTCTGCCATGAAACATAAGGACAAATAAAAGAAGAGCCATCCCATTGGGAACATTTTGATGTCCCAAAAGGGTACTGGGAGTCACATTTTTGTGCATGGCTGTGTCACAAGGCCCTCTCCCGCTGTTTGCCTGTTGGTCTGAACATCCTGTATTGTAAACCAAGGCTGGGTGGCTAAAGTGCCTGCGAATCTCGATGTGAAAAAAAAAAAAATCTTGAGAAAAACACTCAGAGACCCATGTATTAACAAAGAGAAAAAAAGAAAGAAAGAAGACATGTATTGAAATGCCTATTTTTTTTTTTACTGACACATTGTATTTTGTGTAGACTCGTTTTTAGAAAAGACCGCAAAGTGTCCACAGGCCCTGTGTCTCTGCCCACACGGCTTTACCTGTTTTTGCCTTGCTTCAGTGGTTAAGTGGTGTTTCCAGTGTAAGTATGTGGTGACCTTGGACGGCTCGCTCACAGCCGTCCTGAGCTATGAGTGACTGCTGTCCCTGTACATACAAGACTTTAATAAAAGGCATATTTCTTCCTGTTCTGTGAGCATCTCCAGCGTTCCTGTTGAACCTCTCCTAACTGGTTTTTAAAGTATACTAACAGATGTCTTAAAATTTTTTTCATATTTACCAAAAGTGAAAGTTTCTTCCTATCTAGGCAAACACCAATGGAGGGAGGGAGAGAGATTCTGACCACCCAGGAGAGGGGAGGGGGCATGGGAAAGACTAGAGCCCATTTTTTTTCTTATTTAAATTTTTGTGGGTTTTTTATTCAGTTAATATTAATTACATAATTTCCCCCTTCTTCCTACAGTCCCTCCCATCTCCCACTCCCTTTCAAGTTCATGGCCTCTTATTCTTTATTATTGTCACATATATTCATATATATGCAAATATGTGTATAAATGGGACCCTTTATTAAGGAGGATTGTGGGAGACCCAGAGAGCCCAAAGGAGCCATATGGGCTGAGATCTTAAATGAGGCTGTCACGCAGGAGACCGTGCACATCCTCGCTGCACTCGGTGGTCTTAGCCGAAGACCCTCACTGAGACAAGACAGACAATGAAAGGTGTTAATGACCAACCCGTGGACAGTCCAGCACCCCCTCTTGTGGGCTGTGACTGAGACGCCTCTATGGACAGTCTGTGTGTGTGTTTGTGTGTGTGCGCGCGCGCGTGTGTGTGTGTGTGTGTGTGTGTGTGTGTGTGTGTGTGTGTGTGCGCGCGCACGCGAGCGCACGCCCTCTCCACCCAGGGCATCTGAACAGGACTTCAGGTGAGTGAAGCAGGAGGAGGCATTGATGCCCCAGTGAGCTTCCAGTCAGCTCCCATTTCTGTCGTGTCACTTGACAGCACATCTGTCTACACTGGCGTGGCACAGACACGGTGGAGAGAGCCTATGGCTTAGCGTATTTTCTGTGCTTCTGCTTCACCCTGCGGGTCTGCAGAACTCAGACACACACCCACCACACATACACACGCACACACAAAGGCCACTGTAACCAGGCAGATGTTCATAGTCACTAAAGCCATGAGGGCCACCCAGGGGTGACAGGAGTCCCCTCCTTTGGAAAGCATAGTGCGCCAGAAAAAAAAAAATCTGTCGAACGCTCTGTCTTTCTGTTTTATTTTTTTATCTCCTTTTATTTTTTTAAAAAAAGATTCCTCCAGTGATGACACACAAAGTAAGGAGATAATCTTCTCTTCTTACCTCAGAGACGAGATAGCATCTTAATAAGGCAGCTAATAAGAGTGCTCACAGGTCAGAGAGTGCGGTGTGGGAGGGCAGCTTTAATGGAAAATCACCTCAGCTCTGAGTAATGACTAGATCAAAAGCATGCTGGATTAAAGTGACTTGAAAAAGCTGTATAATTCTGAGCATAAGCTTGCTTTCTCTCTTTTTAAAAGCAAGGGGCTGATAGCCGGCCTCGAAGTTCCTGGATGGAACATGAGGCTGGCGTTACCCTCGGTCCAGAGGCCACCATTTCCCATTTGATGGGTTCCTATCTCTAGTTGCATAGGAACACGTATGTGCGTCCAAGACTGAGCTCTAAAAGATGCATTTTTATTTTCTGATTCACTTTTGTGGCAAGCTCTACCCACAGCTTGGTGCTCTGGGGCAGGGACACATGATAGGGGAGGGCACTGCAGGAGCAAAGCCGCTGCCCCACGGAGAGCTGGGAAGACTTCTCTTCCAGCTGCGCTTCGGCTCCTAGGATCAATTAAATGCTTGAAAAACACCCTTTCTCTGAATGGCTCAGTGCAGTGCTGACTCAGGTCACACCATAGCTGGCTTCCAAGAGCCTTTTACAGTTTGGTCCCAGTGGAGCTGTGGCTGTCTCCTCAAGAGCCGTTCTCCATGGCGTCACTGGCCTCCTGGAGCAGTGCTGAGGCTTGCTGCAAGGCAAGGGTTTTATGAGGTAAATATTTTAAGTACAGCTTTGAAGGTTTTGCTGTTTAAACAGTCTAGCATGGCCCAGGGCCCAGTGGATGGCTGACTTACAAGCAGGGAAGGGCGGTCCCTTACAGCCTGCAAGTGACAAGACGATGAACTACAGGAATATCTGAACCACCCCAGGCCTTGGCTCATGGCCTGGTTTTAGGGTTTGGCTCATGTGGGGCTTCTATTAAGCCTTCATTGTCACCAACAGCAACACACTTTCTTTAATTGTTCAATGCAAACCCTAACTTTGATTCACCACTGTGACACAAAGGTTTCATCAAAACCGGCAGATCTTTTTTTTTCTTTTTTTTTTACTTTTTTTTTTTTTGTTACATTTTATTCACTTTGTATCCCCCCATAAACCCCTCCCTCCTCCCCTCCTAATCCCACCCTCCCTCCCCCTTCTTCATACGTGCCCCTCCCCAAGTCCACTGATAGGGGAGGTCCCCCTCTCCTTCCTTCTGATCTTAGTCTATCAGATCTCATCAGGAGTGGCTGCATTGTCATCTTCTGTGGCCTGGTAAGGCTGCTCTCCCCTCAGGGGGAGATGATTAAAGAGCAGGCCAATCAGATTATGTCTGAGGCAATCCCTCTTCACATTATTATGGAACCCACTTGGACACTGAACTGCCGTGGGCTACATCTGTGCAGGGGTTCTAGGTTATCTCCATGCCTGGTACTTGGTTGGAGTATGAGTCTCTGGAAAGACTCCTGTGTTCAAATTTCTGGTTCTGTTGCTCTCCTTGTGGGGTTCCTGTCCTCTCCAGCTCTTACTATTTCCCACTTCTTACATAAGATTCCATGCACTCTGCCCAACAGTTGGCCATAAGTCTCAGTGTCTGCTTTGATAGTCTGCATAAACTGGAAGATCTTGACTCAGTTGTGGGGGTAGCCCCAGCTACTAAGACTGGAGGATCACGGTTTGAAGGCCTGCCTGGGCTTCTGCGAGCTTGTCGCTAAATAAAGATAACACGGAATTAGAAACACATTAGAAACAATGCACGCGAATTCCTGGGTTCTGCCTCCAGCACACTGAGCTGGGAAAACATTTTTTCAAATAACTATATGTCCTTGTTTAGTGGTAACGGGGCTTTTCATTGACCAGGATACTAAGCATGACAGAGAGTTATAAAGTTAGAATGTCTTCACTGGGCTGGGAACACGCATCTGGTAGAGGACCCACCTAGCTCAGGAAAGACCCTCCCTGGGCTCAACCCCCAGTGCAGCAAAGTTTTAGAAAATCAGAGTGATCCTCACACCATCCATGTATACTTGAAAATTGCGTATGTGTACAATATACACAAATACACACAGACATGCGCATGCAGTGGCCTCTTCATATAGCGTGCCATTGTTAGCATACAGGCCCCTCCACCAGCCTCCTCTCAGGGACCTGGCAACGGCTTACGTCATCACCTGCTGCATCCGAAAGGACCACGGGCCACCCCTGCCCTCTCCACCAGTTCCCGGCATTGTCTCCCACCCTCTCTGTCCTCACGGCTCTGCTCCCATCTGTCTGCCTATTCCCTGTCTGTCTCCACCCCTTCTCCAGGTCCGCATTCCTTTCCCTTCCCCAGGAACCCTCCTTATACCAGATCTGCTGGCGTATTTTCTCAGGGCACACCTTGGCATGGTCACACCTTGGCATGGTCCCGCCATGGTGCCCCCTCACTGTGCTTTACATCCTAACACCCGTTTCCAGTCAGTTTGCTCCTTCTGGAAATTTTGAGAAACCAATCTGGAGTCACCACATGTTGTGGGGAAATCAGGATTCCCACTTGCGGTTCCTAGTCTCATTAATAAAATAATTCAAGAACAGACTCAGAAGAAAGCTCAAGGACAATCTTCTTTGGGTTTAAAGGAAAAACCCCAAAGAAGGTGAGCTGTGCGCCTCAGCAGCTACTTGGAGTAGAGGAAGAGAAATCCATGCTGTTTGAGTTAGGCCAGTGTGAGGGTCAGCTGCATGACAAAGTCCCACACACACACTTGGCAAAAAGGGGGGGATGGAAACACCAGAGAAAGTACTAAAGACAGCATGTTTAAAGACAGAATGGGAAAGTAACAATTCGGAAGTAGGCAGACTTACAAAGCTGTATGTCTATGGGCCTGTAAGCCACTTCGCTGAGGATGGAGATTCTGGGAAGGAAAATGTCGAATTACAGAGATCATCATTCCTCCTATCCATTCAAAAGTGGCACTCTTCCTGAAGAGTGGTCCCTCAGTCATTGACTGAGCTGCCCAATCGCCAGCCCAGATCCTCTGGACCTGAAGGAAATGGTTTTCCTTGTGCGGGCCCACACTGCTGCTGTGAGGTGTTGACCTCCAAAGGCCTGCATGTGGATTTGCAGGCTCTGCTCTAGTCCCGTGTTAGTGACTGTCAGCTCACGATGAGGCTCCAGTGTGTCAGTGCTCAAGACACAGACCAGGAAGTATTAATTCCTTTTCAAAGACACAGCTCTCATCACAAAGAAAATAAGAGACAACTTATTCTAGAGGCAACGAATGACTGTGGCCAGGAAACAGAGATTAGATTACCCCAAATACCGTTTGTTCCAATGTGGTAACAAGGAGAATCATTAATGAACGTACTTTCCAAAAGCAGTTTGGTGGAAACAGCTGGGCGGGCTGCAGCAAAGTGGGGACGTCTCAGCTATCGGCCTCAGATGTTGGCTGGCAGCGTTCTCGGCCCTGAAGCCGGTGGGAGCAAAGAGCCTGTGCATGTATCTACCTCCCCTGAGCATGCTGGGTCTCACACC
>REGO01000129.1:3464168-3490062 GCA_010120015.1 Rhombomys opimus
CAGAGAAAGTACTAAAGACAGCATGTTTAAAGACAGAATGGGAAAGTAACAATTCGGAAGTAGGCAGACTTACAAAGCTGTATGTCTATGGGCCTGTAAGCCACTTCGCTGAGGATGGAGATTCTGGGAAGGAAAATGTCGAATTACAGAGATCATCATTCCTCCTATCCATTCAAAAGTGGCACTCTTCCTGAAGAGTGGTCCCTCAGTCATTGACTGAGCTGCCCAATCGCCAGCCCAGATCCTCTGGACCTGAAGGAAATGGTTTTCCTTGTGCGGGCCCACACTGCTGCTGTGAGGTGTTGACCTCCAAAGGCCTGCATGTGGATTTGCAGGCTCTGCTCTAGTCCCGTGTTAGTGACTGTCAGCTCACGATGAGGCTCTAGTGTGTCAGTGCTCAAGACACAGACCAGGAAGTATTAATTCCTTTTCAAAGACACAGCTCTCATCACAAAGAAAATAAGAGACAACTTATTCTAGAGGCAACGAATGACTGTGGCCAGGAAACAGAGATTAGATTACCCCAAATACCGTTTGTTCCAATGTGGTAACAAGGAGAATCATTAATGAACGTACTTTCCAAAAGCAGTTTGGTGGAAACAGCTGGGCGGGCTGCAGCAAAGTGGGGACGTCTCAGCTATCGGCCTCAGATGTTGGCTGGCAGCGTTCTCGGCCCTGAAGCCGGTGGGAGCAAAGAGCCTGTGCATGTATCTACCTCCCCTGAGCATGCTGGGTCTCACACCGCTGGGCAAGAAGGGCTATTCACGGGCCGAGCTAGCCCAAGGCAAGCTGGCTCTGAACCTGCCACATGGCAACCTCTCGGCGGTCACTGAAGTTCTGACATGTCAATCCCCGCTGTGGAATGTTCAGAATAGATGTGGCTTTTTTTTTTTTTTTTTCCTGGGAACTTCAGTGAGCTTCCAAGTCAGGCTATTAATGAGGAGAAAATGAAGGCTTGTGGGAGACTAAAGACAGCAAATGTGTTTTGGAAAGTGCATGGCCACAGGCCTAGGGAACGTGGCCACACACAGGGCAGACAGCAAAAGCTAGTCCCGGCAGATGCAGAAACCCTGGCCCATCGGGAACACGAGAGGTGCTGGGAGACTGCAAAGCCATGCAGCTTGTGATTATCATTGGTACTTGCAGCTCAAAGGGGCAAAGCCCACTAGATATAAGACATTTGCAGCTGGTGGCAGCTGGACACGTTTATAACATTCTGAAGCTTCTCTCATTGAGGACAAAAATGTAAATTACTTTTAGGAGACTTTCTTCTTTACCAGTCCTTTCTTCTTTGTATCGTATTTTACTTTGGACAAAGAAATGGCGTAACAATAGGCAAAGGGAAATGATCCATTAATAGTTGGATAGATAAAACTTATCTATCTTCAAAGAAGAAGACTATTAATTATGCATGGAAAGAAACTTTTAACTCTGAGACATTCCAAATGAAGCCAGTGGCTTATTTCACTCAAGATGTTAGTAAAATGTATTTGTGATATCTCAGAAAAGCTGGCAGTGCTGAGGCTGACCTGCCTTTCAGAGCATGGCAGGCAATAGGGCACCTGGCTGGGTCCCCAGCTCCCCTAGGAACTTGTTGGGGTTCCTGTGTGGGAAGCAGTAAGGATGTTTCCATTCATCGTCTGTAACTCTGGCCTTCTCCAAGGCTCCTGAAAATGGACCACATGGCCAGGAGGCAGCAGCCAGGGTAGATGCTGCAGCTGGTCTGCAGCCCCGTGCCCCTAGAGAAGACACTAGACAACACAGGCTTTCAGCGTCGGGGAGAATGGCTGGCCAAGGACTGAGTTTCCAGTATCTAATCGCTTGAATGAGGCGCTTCCTTTGGCTCTGGCTCTCCTTCCTGGAAGGCAGGAAATGTGCTCCCCTTTCATTAGAGGACGCTCATCGGGGACCTGGAATCCGGCGGGTTGCTGCAGACGCTGCGTTAGTGTCTTCAGCTGTGTATCTTAAGTCCTTTTAGGCATTCCCTATGGATTAATTGAAAATCACGGACATCCTGTTTGTGTGATTTGCTCAAGGTAACAGGAAGGCCATGAAGAAGCCAATATTGATTTTCTAAAGAAGAAGCCATTTTATATGGCCTGACTAGGACCCTAAACAAGTTGGTCAAAGGATACTGGAATTGGAGATGACTGCTGCCCGAGTGGAGGAAACCTGGGCAGGAATGATTCTGACAGTACAATGTAGAGTCATTTTCCAAAAGATAATTACCTCGTGTTTACTCACTCATCCTTCATTCATTCTGAGCTCTGACTGTATTGCTGTAGGTGCTGGGTGGGTTAGAGAGACACACATCCAGAACGGGACTTAGCACGCAGCAAACACCAGGAACAGGAGATTAGATGAAAAAAGTACCATTTCACCTGGAGTTGGCAGAGGGTTGAGCAGAGATGGAGGGGGTGAGCATGCCACCCTCGGACAAACTTACCTGGAAAATAAATCTAAGTTTGTTGAGGGGAGAGAAGGCTGTTTTTATGATAATGATCAAAAGAAAAAACAACAACAGAAGGAGAAAAGGACCTGAAACAAGGTTGGGCAAAGAATGCTGGAACTGGAGATGGCTGCTGCCTACGAGCATGCTAGGCACAGTGGAGGGAATCCCGACAGGATGGATTCCTACTCAGGCTACCCTGGGGCAAGCCTCCTGGAGCCAGGCAGTGCAGAAACACGGCCAGTGTGCTTGAAGAATCTTCTTTGAGTGTTGAAGTCAGCATCAAGAATAGTGACTTCAAGAATAGTGGCTTCAAGAATAATGACTCAGGTGGCCTGATCTTCACCAAAGGAGCCAGCAAACATTGTGCAAAGAGTAGAGGAACAAAGCCTAATTAACAAGCCGCAGGGAAGTAGTACGGGTGCAATGCCAGGAGGGAAGAGAAATGGTCCCCAAGAGTGACACACCTGGTCTCCAGCCCAATATGTGCATTGTGTGAGTGAAAGCAAGCCATGCTGGGACACTATGGGTGTCACTCAGAGTGAGAAAAGGTGATCAGTAGTTGAAACCTTTGGAGAGGTGGGAACTCCTAAAGAGGGTGGTCTGGGGACTCCAGTTTCTAAGAGAAAAAAGGGCTGTGACACTGGGGAAATTCTGCAGGCTCAGGGAGAGATGGAAGTTCTAGGCTTAACATGTCTGTTCTGTCAGAGCTTCCTGGGCCTTTACAAAAGGGTGAGGTGCTATAACCCCAGTTCCAAAACCTGCTTCCTGCCACATGCATTCACTTATCCATCCATCCATCCATCCATCCATCCGTCCGTCCGTCTGTCCGTCCATCCCTCCATCCATCCATCCATCCATCCATCCATCCACCCACCCGCCCATGCAGGGCCTTCTGTACACCAAACAGTATGTTTGTTTTGTCAGTGCCTTTCAGTGATGAGCAAGTAGGACCTTGGCATTCCTAGAAAAATGACAGTCTAAAGCATTGGTTCTCAACCTGTAGGTCATGAGCTTTTTCACAAACTTCTGTCTCCAATAATATTTAAATTATGATTCACAACAGTAGAAAATTACAGTTGTGAAGTAGCAATGACAATAATTCTGTGTTTGGGGGTTCACCACACCATGAGGAACTGTATTAAAGGGTTGCAGCATTAGGAAGGTGGAGAACCACTGGTCTACAGGCAGAAGCATCACCCCTCTGACACACACACACACACACACACACACACACACACAGACCAAGGCCTTAAAGATACTGAGAGAGTAATGGGAAGAAGAGTGAAGGTGTGTGAGGGGTGGTATGTGAGCAGAGACTTGCAAAATGCTGAGAACCCAACAAGAATTTGGAAATGTATCACGAGCCCAGAAAACTTATAACAAGTTATAACTTATAACTTATACCTTAATTTACACCTTATACCTTATTAGACTGGGGTTTCTACTTTGTAGAAGTGAACTAACAAAACCCAAAAGATAGCCAGCCTTATACCCAAAGGTACTTCAAAAATTGTAAGAAAAAATATGAGTATTAAAAATGTAAGAATAATCAAGTAAGTTAAGGTAGAAAGTATATTAGTATGTGGTAGGATGTTGAGAAATAAAACCCATCAACATGGAAATATGATTACAATAGAATGTTTAATGAGACGTAGTGTATCAAATGCTGGCCACCTTGTTATCGTGTGTATGATGATGCATATGTGTATATATAAGATGAAAGAGAAGAAATAACAAACGAATGCTGATCATTTGGATCTGGACATTTGTTTGCTTCCTTTTTATTGAAAGTAGATTTTTAAAAAATCCAATATATCTATATCATGGTTTCCCTCCCCCAGCTCCTCCAGATCCTTCTCCCTTCCCCAGCCACTCAATTACATACCCTTTCTTTTTCTCACTAGGATACAAACAGGCATCTATAAACTAATAATAATAATAAATTAAAGTAAATTAAACCAAACCAGCTACTCTGGGCATAGTATCACACACCTGTGATCCCAACACTTAGGGAGGCAGATTTCTTTGAGTTTGAGGTCAGCCTGGTCTGCAGAGCCAGGCCAGGACAGCCAAGGCTACACAGAGAAACTCTGTCTCAAAAAAACAAACAAAAAACAAAAACTAGAATAGGACAAAACAAAGAAACTGAAGAAAAAGCTTAAGAAGCATATAGATGCAGAAACACACATTTGCACACACAGAAACAACATGAAGCGGGAAAGTATACACAAGGGTTTGTAGGTTAAAGAAAAAATCACCCTGAGACAAAGAACCTCAAAATATGCAAATACACAACCCAGTTTGTGTGCGTTGGCCATCTATGGCCAGATGTCGGCCTGTCCTAACGCGTATTCTGTACCCCGTGAGACTATGCTGAGCTTGTCCATTCATTTTCTCTTCCCTGGTAACTAAGAACATTAAACATTTCCTTACGTGTTTCTCTGCCGTTTGTGAGTCATATTTTGAGAATTCTGTTTATATCCTTACCCAATTTTTAATTGGGCTATTTCTCTTCTTGATACCTAGTTTTTGAGTTCTTTATATATTTTAATATTAGCCCTCTTTTGAGTGTGCAGTTGATAAAAATGTTTCCCCGTTCTGTAGCCTGCTGCTTTGTCTGCATGGCAGTGCCCTTTGCCATGCAGAAACTTTTCAGCTTCATGAGGTCACCCGTTTTAATCGTTGATCTTATGCCTGTGCTATTGGTGTTCTGTTCAAGAAGAGCTGCCTGCGCCAGTGTGTTCAAGGCTCTTCCTCATTTCCCATTAGAGTCAGCGCACCTGGTTTTAGGTTGGGGTCCTTGGTCCATCTGAAGGTGAGTTTTGGGCAGGGTGATAAGTGTGGCTCTGTCTCGCTCTTCTACATCCACTTTGAGCAGCACCTTTGAGGCTGCTGTGAAAGGTGGTGTTTTCCTGATTTCTTCCTCAGTTTGTTTAGTTTGTGTTTAGGTAGGCTGCTGATTTTTGCGAGCTGGTTTTCTATCCAGTGACCTTGTTCTATGTGTTTATCAGCTGTTGGAGTTCCCTGGTGAAGTTTTTGTGCTCATTTATGTATACAATGGTATTATCTGCAGATAAACATACTTTGACTTCTGTTGATATATCCCGGGTATTCCCAGTGTCTCAAGAACTTTTAACATGAAGGGGTGTTCAATTTTGTCAAAGGCCTTTCTGTGTCAAATGATATGATTGTGTGGTTTTTTTGTTTTGTTTGTTTTTTGTCTCTCAGTCTCTTTATACTGAGGTTTCATTTATTGGCTTATGTGTGTTGACCCATCCCTGCATCTCTGGGATGAAGTCTGTTTAGTAATCGTAGATGATTTTTTTGATGTGTTCTTAGATTCAGTTTGCAAGTATTTTATTGGGAATTTTTACATCCATGTTCATAAAGTAAATTGGTCTGTAATTGTCTTTCTTTGTTGGGTCTTTAGGTCTTTATGTGGTTTTGGTATCAGACTAACTGTGGACTCGTAAAAAGAATTGGGTGATATTCTTTCTATTTCTATTTTGTGGAATAATTTAAGGAGTATTGGTATTAATTCTTTGAAATTCTGGTAGAATTCTGTGTGAAAATCACCATGCCCTGTGTTCTTCTTCTTCTTCTTTTTTTTTTGCTTGGTATATTTTAATGATCACTTCTATTTCACTGAGGGTTATAGATCTGATTAAATTGCTTATTTTGTAGGTGGTGTATATCAAGAAAAATATCCATTTCTTTTAGATTTTCCTGTTTGGTATAGTATAGATTTTTAAAGTACGTCCTTATAATTGTCTCAATTTCCTTGCCATTTGTTGTTATACCCCCCTTTTCACCTCTATTTTTTTTTTAATTTGGATCTTCTCTGTCTACTTTTTAGATAATTTAGATAAGAGATTGTTGAAGTTATTGATTTTCTCAAACAACCAACTCTTCATTTTATTGTATTGTTTGTTTTTATTTCCCTTTTATTGATTTCAGCCGTGAGTTTGATTATTTCTTGCCATCTACTACTTTCGCATGATACATCCTCTTATTGTATTATAGCTTTTAGGTGTGCTGTTAAGTTACTAGTAAAACATCTCTTATTCATATATACATATATATATATATATGTACACACACACACACACACACACACACATATATATATACTTAATGCTAGGAACTTGCCTCTTAGAATACCTTCATTGTGCCCCATAAGTTTGGGAATGTTGTGTTTTCATTTTTATTCAATTCTTAATTTTTTTTTACTTTCTTTTTAATTTCTGTATTAACCTGTTTTTCATTCAGCAGTGAGTGTCACAAATTTGTAAGCTTTCTGTTGTTTCTGTTGTTGTGGTTTGAAGTCTATTTTGTCATATATTAAAATGGTTCCACCAGCTTGTTTCTTAGGGTCTTGTTCTTGAAATGTTGTTTTCCATGCTTTTACCCTGAGGTCATGTCTGTCCTTTATATTAAGGTGTGTTTCTTGAGTGTAGCAAAAGGATGGATTCTGTATTTTTATCCAATCTGTCCGTCTGTGTCATTTTATTGGGGAGTTATTAATGAGCAGTGTTTGTTGATTCTCTTTGTTTTGTTGTGGTGGTGCGAGATTGCCCCTCCCCCTTTGATTTTCTGGTCTGAGATGTTTATTTCTTGCTTTTTCTTGAGTGTGGTTAACCTCTTCAGGTTGGGGTTTTTCTTCTTGCACCTTCTGTAGAGCTGGGTATGTAGATAGCTATTGCCTAAATTGGATTTTATCTTGCAACGTCTTTCTCTATCTATTGTGGTTGGAAGTATTCTGGTATAGTAGTCTGGGCTGGCGTCTGTGGTCTTTCAGAACTTGTAGAACATCTGTTAAGGCCGTTCTGGCCCTTCGAGTCTCCATTGAAGAGTCAAGTGTCATTCTAATAGCTGTGCCTTTATGTGTAACTTGGTTTTTTTCTCTTGCAGCTTTTAATAGTCTTTGTTCCATTTTAGAAAGATTGACTGAATAAATATGCAGATAAAATGGACAGAAAGTTAGATAAAAAAAAGAAGGACAGTAGTGGCAGCATTATTAACATCAGAAATTCTAAGAGATGAACCTGAACTTCCCAGAGTATAGTTCAAAGTTTACTGAATTATTTATGCAATAAATCGGCCGCTGTGATAGCGGAGTCATTTCTTGGTTGTATTATGTATGTTGGCCTTGGTTCTCTGAGCTGTAGATGTGAGGACAAGGTTGGGTAAGCAGGAGGCTATTTCATTGCTTTTCTGTTGCTATGAGAAAACACCATGGCCAAAGGCAACCGCGGGAAGAAAGAATTTATTTTCCCTTAATTCCCAGATAGATAAGAGTCCATGTCTAGAAGGCATAGCATCAGGCATGGCAGCAGGGGCGGAAAGCTTTAACTGCAGGCATGAAGGAGAAAAAGAGTCAGTTGGAAGTAGAGTCGCTCCTCCTAAACCTCCCGAACAATGCCTGAGTCTACAGGTAACATTCTCATTCAAATCATCACAAAGTATATTGGCGAGGATGCACAGTGAGAAATAACAGGAGCCCAGAGGAATCTTCAGAGCATGAGGCAGCCATGACTGCTATGGAAGGAAGACCAGGGGTGGCAATGAATATTGCAGAAACTTTGATAGGATTAATAGAAAATCTCTGAGCCATATGCACTTCAAGGAGGAGCACCCGCATGGACCTACCTCAATGATCCTGGATGAAAGAAGCTCATGGAAATTACAACCACAGCAGAAGGAGAAGGATGAGCTTACAGGATAGCACAGGAATCCTGTGACAACGATATCTCTAGGAGAGAATCCTGAGAACTCCTGTTCATGACAGACCGTGAGGTAACTTATTATAATGACTCCGGAAGCCATCTGTGTCCCATCTGGTGTTTTGAGTAAAAATGGCCCCCACAGGCTCATAAGGAGTGGCATTATTTGAAAGGATTAGGATGTGTGCCCTTGTTGGAGTAGGTGTGGCCTTATTAGAGAAAGTGTGACACTTGGGGTGAGCTTTGAGGTTTCAGAAGCTCAGATCCGGTGGCTCTCTCTCTTTCTTCCTGCTGCTCACAGATCCAGATGTAGAACTCTCCAGCACTATGTCTGCCTGCATGCCACCATGCTTCCCACTATGATGATGGATTAAATCTCTGAACTGTAGGCCAACCCCAATTAAATATTTCCGGTGTAAGAATCTCCATGGTCATGAAGTCTCTTCACAGCAATAAAACCGTAACTAAGGCAGAAAAGCACTTCCCCTTGGCTCGGAGAACGCCTACCTGATTCAGATACCCTTGACGCCCGTGAAGTTAGCTTCTGGCTCTGCAGCTAGTAACATCCTGTGCTCAGTGTGCGTGGTTCAATGGGCACAAGATACTGGCCAAAATCGTTTTGAGAGCTGGGGAGATATCTCAGCCAGGAAACTTCACCTTGCAAGCATGAGGATCCGAGTTTGATCTCCAGGATCCATGTTTAAACTAGGAATCTAGGGGTGATGGCGATTCCTCAAGATCCTCCATTTGGGAAGGTAAAGAAAGTCAGATTCTAGAGATTGCTGGTCAGCCAGCTGGGCCTACTTCCTGAGTTTCAGGCCAGAGAGAAACCCTCCCTCCATTAACAGGGTAGACAGCCTCCAACAATGGCCAAGGCTAATCGCTGGCCTCTGCATGCTGACACATGCACATATACATGTAGAATCTCACCTGCACACACACAAACATACAAATTTATACACAGGCATGAGTATGTGCACACATGCCGAAAAGAAAAAAAGAGCATTTGACTGTTTAACAGATGTATTTTCTCAATGGGAGTTTGTTAGGATTGGCCAGTGATTTGCTTCCTCACTTTGGCTTGATGTACCCATACCAGGCATATTAGCTTTATAACCAAATGATGCATGCGCCCTCCCCCCCAACGTGATGCTCATCAGATCCTTGCCACTAGTCCATCATATAACTGGGTGTTTGCCTCTCTCACCAGCCTGTCTCCTTTATACCCACCCTTAGGCCCTGGAAATCACCATCTTCTCTGTTTTAGATGACACTTGTGTCCTGCTCAGTGTTTTGTCAACTTGGCACAGCTAGGATCATTTTGGAAGAGAGAACCTCGGCTGAGAGCGTCCCTGCCTACGGCTGGCGTATGAACAAGTCTGGGGGCATTTTCTCGACTCAGGATCGGTGTGGAAGGCCCAGCCACTGTGGCAGGTGCGGCTGCTCAGCAGCTGCCGCAAGAGCTGCGGCTGAGAAGGCTGCGAGGAGCGAGCAGTGCGCAGCGCCTCCCTGCACCGCCTCTGCTTCCGTTCTGCCGCCAGGTTGCAGCCCTAGCTTCCTCACTTCTCCCAGGGACGGGCTGGGACTTGAGAGTTAAATTTGTCCTTTCCTCCCCAAGGTCATGTGCTTTATCACAGCACTAGAGACCCTACCCAAAAGGATGTGTGAGTGTGACTTCACAGTGTTTGGGTTCTGTAACTTAACACAGTGGCCTTCACGTCCTCTGTGCAGATGGCATGTTTTGATCTGTGCATGACAAGTGAAACTGTTGCACATCTCATTCATCACATTTCACACACACACACACACACACACACACACACACTGGGATGTTCTTTCTGATCTTTCTTTCCTGGTGTGTGAGGTGTGATGCCAGGTTGCTTATTTGAGGAGTTTATTTTTTGCTGACACGACATTTGCTGCTAAGACCTGCTCAGCATCGCTTCTTCATTTCCTTCTCCCAGTAAATTTTCACAGCAGGACTTTGTCCCCTTTTCTTTCTCATTTGTGTATCTAAAAGGAGTTTTTCTTTTTTGTGACCGTGTGTGTGGGGGGGAGTAGCTGCCTGCAGAGTCAGAGGTCAATATCAGGTGCAGTTTCTCAGTTGCTCTCCACCCGGAACTCACCAGCTGCCTAGACTGCCTGGCCAGCCTTGGGGATCGCCCATTTGCATGCCTCTGTGCTGGCATCACAGACTGCGCCTTGTACATGGGTGCTGGGCCCACACAGTCGCACAGCAAACGTTTCACCAGTGAAGCATTTCTCCAGCTCCTGAAAGTTTTCCTTTATGATCACCACGAGCCTTATAAAA
Organism: Rhombomys opimus; assembly: GCA_010120015.1. NCBI lineage: Eukaryota > Metazoa > Chordata > Mammalia > Rodentia > Muridae > Rhombomys > Rhombomys opimus. The sequence goes on from REGO01000129.1 coordinate 3,474,655, forward strand.
ACATAATTTCCTAATTTAGGCCAGGAACAACTTAATTTATGTATAAAATTCCACACATTTACTTCTCTCACATTTTATGCTATTAATGTTGCACTTCTCCTTTTAACGCTTTGTATCTTTGGCAAATTACTGTAGCTGTGATTATTTTTAATACATTAATCTATTAGCTCTGTGCTTGACTTAAAAGTACCATATGCCACATGTTACATACTAAATGCCGCAATTACATATTAAAAGATTCTGGATCCGAATGGCTCGTCTTCCCCAGCAAATAGGAATGACACTTCGGTGCTGTTTCATGCAGGTCTTTTGGGCCAGGGGATTCTTCATCTCTATTTTATTTTGAAGGACATTTTTGCTGGGTACAATTTATGACTGGCAGTTTCTTTTCTTCCTTTCCTTCCCTTTCTCCGGTTAGCATACAAGCAATGGGCCTTAGAATAGTATTTCAAACATGTCTTTACATATTGTTCTCACTCTCCCACTCACCTTCCCTCCTCCCGTGTTCTCCCTGCTTGTTGGTCCTCTCTGCTGCACCAAACAGTCCTCACTCCTGCCTCCACGTCTCAGGAGCTCCATTATGCTCTTCTGTCCATCCTCCTTCCTGACTGATCTACTCCCTTCCTTGAGCAGACTGATCTGCTCTTCTTCCTTCTAATTTCAGCACACACCTAATTTAAATTTAAATTAATCTATTTAACATGCATATGAGGAAAAACATGCAGCATTGTTTTTCTCAATCTGGCTCCTTTAATTTCTAATCCAGGCATTTTCCTACAAATATCATGATTCCGTTTGTCTTCCCAGGCTGAATGAAATTTCACTGTGTGTGTTACTTTATCTGTTCATCTGTGGGTGTGCACAAGAGGCTGCTTCACTTCCCAGTTGTCAATAAACATGGTGTGTCAATGTCTGTGGTGTATTGACGTGGAGTTCTTGGAGGATATAACTAGGGGTGGCAGAGCAGGTTAGACGGTAGCTATACTTCTAGTTTTCTGAGTAACCACCATATGTGTTTCCATAGTGATTGCACTAACAAGGGTTCATCTTTCTCTACATCATTTCTGACACATTTGTCACCGTGTGCTTTCTTGACCTTAGCCATTTTGACAGGGATGTGATAGCACCTCAAAGCAGTGTTAATTTGCACTTTATGATGACCAGGAATTTTGAACACTTTTTCAAGTGCTTGGTCATTTTTTATTTCTCTTGAGAACTGTCTATTCCGTTCATTAATCCATTTATTAATTGTGTGATATATTGTTATTTATTTCTGCAGTCCTTTACATATTCTAGGTATCAATCCCCTGTTTAATACAGCTGCAAATATTCTCCCCCGTTCTGTAGCTGTCTCTTCACCCTGGTGATTAACTGTTCCTTTGCTGGGCAAAAGCTTTGTACTTTGATGCAGACACATTTGTCAGTTCTTGAGGCTGTGTCATGTACTGCTGGGATCCAGATCAAAAGCCCTCGCCTTTATTGTAAATATTTTACTTATGTTTTCCACTAGCAGTTTTGCAGCTTCAAATCATACTGTGCAGTCGTCTTTGATTTACTTTGAACTGGTTTTTGTGGGGGTAAAAGATAAGGGTCTAGTTTCATTCTGCCAGCAGATAGCCACGTTTCCCAGAACCATTGGTCAAAGAGGCTGTGTTTCTCCCCCAAAGTTTTGTATGCCTGTATTGAAAAGTAGGTGCGTTTGTAGTGTGTATGCTCCTTTTGGAGTCTGCCGTTTTATTCTCTTGGTCTTTAAGTCTGTCTTGGAGCAAGACCACGTTGCTTTTGTTCCAGTATCTCTGTGGTATAGTTTTCGATAGGGTATTGTGACCCCTCTGGCACTGTTCTTTCTGCCTAGTATAGCTTCAACTATTCGGGGTCTTTTGCACTTACTAATGTGTGTGTGTGTGTGTGTGTGTGTGTGTGTGTGTGTGTATGTATCTTAATTCTGTGAAGAATGTAGTGGAGATTTTGTCAAGGGATGTCATTAATGTAGATTACTTTTGTCAACATACTCATTACAGTGTTGATTCTGCCAATCCATGGGCATGAGCTGTCGTTCCGTGTTTCGATGACTTTTTTGATTTCTTTCTTCCCATGTATTAATGTTTTAATTAGAGAGCTCTCCCATCCCCTTGGTGACATTCATCGTAGTTTATTCTTGGGTGTTATTATAAGTAATTTTATTCTTATACATATTATGTATTATTTATTCTTCTCAAATATATTACATCAGGAATGAAGTCCTCCCCCCTGCTCCTCCTAGTCCCCTCCCCATCACCTCTCTCTCCTCCTTTGTTTCCCTTCAGAAAAGAGCAGGCCTCCCCAGGATATCAACTGAACACAGTATAACAAGTTCCAGTAAGACTAGGCACAAACCCTCCTATCATGCTGGATGAGACAACCCAGCAGGAGGAAAAGGGTCCTAAAAGCAGGCAAAAGAGTCAGGGACACCTCCCACTCCCACTGTTAGGAATCCCATAAGGAACACAATCTTCACGATCATGACATACATGCAGAAGACCTAGCTCAGGCCCATACAGGGTCTGTGATTGTCACTTCAGTGTCTGTGAGCTCCATAAGCCTGGCGGATTCTGCGGGGCCATGTTCTCATGGTGTCCTTAACACCTCTGGCTTCTACAGTCCTTCCCCAAGCTCTGCCTCTGTGGGTCTCTGCGCCTGCTCTATCAGTTGCTGGGTGAAGCCTCTCTGATAACGATTGGGCTAGCCTCTGGCCTAGGAGGATAGCAGAATATCATTAAGAATCATTTTATTGACATTTTTTTCTTTTTTCTTCTCCTTTTTTTCTTTCTTTCTTTCTTTTGTTTATTTGTTTGTTTGTTTGTTTGTTTGACAGTCATGTTTGGTTCTGTCCTAGGTCTTTGATCTATCCAGCGTCTGGTTCCTGACCCTCCAGGCAATGTCAGGCATGGGCTCCCTCTTGTGGCATGGGCCTCAAGTTAGACCAGTCATTGGCCTGGCACTCCCACAAACTCCAGGCCACCATTACCCCAACACACCTTTCAGAATGTTGTGGCTAGGTTGGCATCTCCGTTCCACTATTGGAAGCCTTGCCCGGTTACGGAAGAGCCAGGTCAGGCTCCTTATCCCCCGGGACCAGGAGTCCTCACTAGGGCGATGCTCATACATTCCAGGAACTCTTCCACTCACTAGGTTTGGTGAAGGCATTGTTCAGATCTAAAAGCTGCATTGGTGAAGGCATTGTTCAGATCTAAAAGCTTCTTTGGGGGTCAAAAGGATCTTTCAATTATAGACCATGGTCTGCAGAAAGAGGTACTTTCTTTCCTTCTTATTTATAGGATTTCTTTCTTGTATCTGTGCTCTAGCTAAGACATGGAAATATATTGAATATGAGTACTGAGGGTGGGCATTCTTGTCTTTGTCCTGATTTTAAAGCACACGCTCTGTTTTCTCCATTTATTATAACATTGACTATGGGTTTGTAATATATATCCTTTTTATGTTGAGATAGATTAATTCTATTTCTTTGATTTTTTTTTAAATCAGAAAAGGATGTTGACTTCAGCAAATGTTTTTTTCTATAGCTACTAACATTATCATATGATTTCTGTCTTAAGTGTATTTATATAATGCTTCATTTGTGTGTGTTGAACTATCCTTACATACATCCGTACATCCCTGGGATAAAACTAAGCTGGTCAAGCTATGAGGTCTTAATGTGTTCTTGAATAAAAATTGGAAGAACTCTACAGAGCATTTTGCATCTACATGGATTAGGAAACTGGTCTACAGGTTTTTGTCTATGTGTTATGCTCTTATTAAGTTTTGATATCAGGGTTATACTGGCTTAATGACAGACATTCAGCGGGGACACACTGGCTGTTGGACCTGGGTTTCTATACGCAGGCATTGATACTAGAAGTTTGGGGGTGTTTTGAGAGCACTAGGGCTTTGGTGAGCCTAGCTCAGGAGTTAGGATGCTGGATGCTCACAGACATGGAGAATTTCCACTGAGCTGGTGACTAGGCTCTTGTTTTTTGCAAACTTGAAGAATGACATTCATAGACCATAAAGGGTAAGTTTTGTAAAGAAATATTTTATTGCAGGGGCATAAGAGACAGAAAGAAAGCAGAGCTCCTCTATAGCAGGCCCAAGTCCCAGGAAACAGGGTGCTGGTAGCTTTTTAAAGACCTTAAGGCACGCGTGTGTTGCAGGGTGGGGGCATTGCCTGGGAGGTCAAAGGCACAGGGAGGAGAATGATCTGGTCCGCCCAGTCAGCCAGATTGGCCCAGCTAGGAGGTACCCCGGTGCCACATCTCAGTTCTAGTTGTGTCCTCCTGCGTAACTTCTGAGCAGATAATAAGGGGCCAGGAAGCAGGACTCCCCTGGTGTTCCTGGCCGTCCTGGCTTCCATTCTCAGAATGCTGCTTTCAAGTGCCTGCCCTACCTGCCCATTCTCTACCTTTCGTTTGTTCGTTTATCAGCGTGTTGCCTAGTCCTGGAACAGTATAAACTGTGTTCAGGTCCTTGGTCAAGGAGGCTAATGAGGGCTTAGCACCTGCTTTGGTGGCTGCTGATCCCAGCTCACTGTTGGGTGTGCAAATGGCTGTTTCTCTGAGGTTCCTCCGAGGTTCCTCCTGCTGGGCTGCTGGCTTGACTCCTGAGTAGGCACACTGGCTTGCACATGGCTGAAAGGCTGCAGCTGAGCCATGAGCTGCTCTGAAGTGTATGGCTGAGGCCTGCAGAACTGCCTCTGAGGCCTTGGTTTGTCTTTCCTAGGAAGGCAAGCTGGCCCAGAATGAAGAAGCTACAGATGACTTAAAAGGCTGTCTGATGCCTCCCAGGTGGGCTGACATCTGCAGACCTTTCCGCGGCATTGACAGGTACGCCCCACTCTGCTGCACAGCACAGCCTGTCTGTTTTCTGTTCACATATGAAAATGTGTGGAAGGGAGTTTCAGGTTTTGCTTGGAAACAGAACTCAGCCAGCCTGTCCTGGGGGTGTGAAGAAGGCAGTTAGACGACTGAGGTTTGTGAGAACATTAGTTTTTATTTTTATTCTTATTTTAAAAGAAACCCAGGGACAGGCAAGCTGGAGCATTGGATAAAAGCCTTTGTTGAGCAATCCCAGAAACCTGTTCAGTCTGTAGACCCCATAAGGTTAAAGAAGAGAACCAAGTACCGAAAATTGTTCTCTGCGTGCCACACGTATGCCATAGCCTCTTCTCTCTGTCTCTCTGCATCTCTCTCTCTCTCTCTGTATCTGTCTCTCTCTTTCTCTCTCTCACACACACCAAAACAAAGAAACAAACATTTTAAGGTCTAAGGATGTAGGCCAGCTGGTGAGTGCTTGCTCAGCATGCACAAAGCCTTGGGTTTAACCCTGCGGATTCCCAGCTCCACATAAATTGGATATGGCAGCACACAGGCCTTTAATCTCAGCACTCAGGAGATGAATTAAGAAAATAAGGAGATGAATTAGGAAAATACGAAGCTTGTTGGCTTCATAGGGAGTTCGAGGCTATACTGGGCTGTATGAGATACTTTCTCAACAAAAGAGAACAAAAAGCAAGAGAAAGAAAAGAAAAAAACCCTCTCGTTCTGAAACTCAGGCTTGAACTGGGTAAAGCAATGCCTGTGACCTCAGCACCCAGGGGTGAACGTAGAGAAGATGAAGTTCAAGGTCATCCTTGGCTCTAGTGAGTGAAGGCCTGCCTAGGCTGCATGAGGCCCCAGCTCTACCAACCCCAAAATCAAAGCGGAGGTGCACGGAAGGGAAGGCTGAGAAATTCCTGCACGTCTTTTCTTCCACGTGTGCCATTTGTTCTGTATTGATTTGGAGGTGGAAGCAAGTAAAAGCACTCTGACAATGACAAACTCCTGGTCCAATCTTCTCTGACTGACCTTTGCAGAAAGACCTTACAGTTCAATCAGAAAAGGGATTGTTTTAAAAGTTCATCTGCCGGGCCTGGGGAGATGTCTCTGTGGGTAAAGCACAAGGACTTGAGTTTGATGCCCACAATCCAAGGCAAAGGGCCTGGGGCTGTGGCTCATGCTTATCACTCCAGCGACAGGCAGACAGAGATCGGAGGAGCCTTAAGGCTGGATGGTCAGCTGATGCTGCTTGGAGAGTTCCAGACCTGTGAGAGATCCCGTCTCAAAACAGAAGCCCAGACAAGTGGTTGCTGCACAAGCACGAAGACCCGAGCACCCCAGCACCCACAGGAAGCGAGCATGGCAGGGCATGTCTGATCCTCTGTGCTGAGGTGGGGAAAGGCAGAGCCAGGTGGATTCCTGGGTTTGGGCGAACATTCACTCTCACTGAATTGGCTAGCTGCAGGTCAGGGAGAAACTGAGGTGGAGAGCAACAGAGGAAGTCACCTGATGCTGACCCTGACCTTTGCGCTTGTGCCAGTGGGTGGGCACCCCACCATGCGCTCAGCTTAGCTGTTAGAAATCGAGAACTGGCTCTCCTACAGTGGCTGGCTGGCATCTAGCCACGAGAGCGACATTTTGTGGAGGGTTACCAGAGCTTTCTACAGAAAGCAGATGTCTCCCCAAGTGGAAACCACCGAGCCTCTGTCCTCTGACCCAGTAAGGATCTGTGCCCAAGATGACAATTTTTCACCAGAGTTCAAATGCAGGGTGATTCAAAGACATTCAGGGTTATTCAAGAGATGTAACTTCCTGGGAATTTTAGGATACAAATCTTCCAGCACATCCTTAGAGATATAAGAACACTAGAACAGGCAACAGCCTGGGACTCATTGCTGCCCTTCAGCCCCGAGATGAGCAGAGGTGGGAGGTCCCAAGCATCCTGGCTTCTTTCTAACCACACCAGACTTCAAAAGACCACGGATGATTCTCTTCTGCTTCCATCAGATGGCCCCCTGACATGGATGTGGGGATTGATCACCCCTGGGGGTGGAGAGCCGACACACTCTCTAATGACAAGTTTCTTGCAGAAATGAGAGGACAGAGGCCTAAGGTGACCCGAGTGGTTCAAGAGCTTGCTAAAGTCTCCACCGGCGGTGCTTTCCGACCCACTGCTGACTGTTCAGCCTCACCACATCGCACATCCCCTTTCAGATACGACTCTTACTCTGACTTAATCACCATGCATTTTGCAGCTTGCGTCTCCATGTTCCGTATCAGTCTTGTCTTGAGCAGTGGGGCCTTGCTGTTAGTTTGTAAAGAGCAGCCCACAGTCTTGGCATCAGCCTCTGTTCCTGCCAGAGACACTTGCTTAACCATGGTCATTGTTGCTCTCCTCACAAGACTCAGAACTGGAAACAACCTAGACATTCCTTAACAGAAGTATGGATAAGGAAAATGTGGTACACTTAGGCAACGTAGTATTACTTAGTCTTTAAAGGACATCATGAATTCCGCAGGCAAAGGTGGATATTAGCTGTTACGTAATTGATAACCAACGTAGAGTGCAGAGTATGAGACTAGAGGGAGCATATAGATCTTGTTAGGAAAGGGAAGTAAAATGGAGACAAATGGAGGGGCTGGGCTGGGAGGGCCAAGTGGGGAATAGCAGGAAGCATGAACGGTTTCTCAAAAACAATAGCTGGAGGCTTCCGATGAAGATACAAAGCAGAGAAGGAGAAAAAGTTTTGCAACAAGAAAGGAGAGGCTGAACAATGAGCACGTGCAGTGAAAACTGAAAACCTTAAAACTCAAGGAAAAAGAGACATGTTGAGGGCTGGGTAAAACGCCTTCCCAGAATGACAAAGTTCTATCACGGGTGACTATTCCCAGCCCTGAAAGGATTGTAAAATAAAAGGAAAGGCTGAAGTACAGCTCAGGTACATGCGCAGTGTGTTCAAGGCTCTTGTTTAACCCACAGAACTTTCAAAAAGAAAACTGAGAGAAGAGAGGAGAGGAAGAATGAAGGAGAGAGAGAGGAAGGAGGGAAAGAAGGAAAAAGAAGGGGAAAAGAAAGGAAGGAAGGAAGGAAGGAAGGAAGGAAGAAAGAAAGAAAGAAAGAAAGAAAGAAAGAAAGAAAGAAAGAAAGAAAGGAAGGAAGGAAGGAAGAAAGACGGAAAGGAAAGAAGGAAAGGAAAGAAGGGAAAGAGAAAAGAAGGGGTGAAAGAGGGGAGGAAAGTCAGAAAGAGAAGAAGGAAGGAAGGAAGATGTGAGTCAGAGGTAGAAAAATTTGCAGCACGTTTTTGTAGGAGGGGGTGATGGGATTTCTACTCCTCCTTGGTTGGTTTTGCAATCCCTTCTCCTTGTTTTCCCTGCATTAGTGGTATCCCTTGGGCATGTGCGGTTTTCTGCTTTTGCTCCGTTTCCTTCCTGAATGGTCTCTTCTGCTCTCTGCACGATCCACACACCAGCCTTGAACTTGCTCATTTATTGTGTGGTATTCTCTCTGCTCTGCTGTCATTCCTGTCTGTAGCTTATGGGGTCACTGCTTCTGCTCCTAGGGCCTGTGTGGATTCACCAGCACCAACGTCCTAGTTTGCTGCGATAAACACCGTGACCAGTAGCAACTCCAGGCGATAAGGGTTATTTCAGCTCACACTTCTGTGTGATGGTCCACACAGGGAGCCAGGGCAGGAACTCAGGCAGGAGCCTGAAGGCAGGAGCTGGTGCAGAGGCCACAAGGTGTGCTGTTCACCAGCTTGCTCTCTGAGACTGGCTCAACCTGCTTTCTTGTTCAGCTCAGGACCACCAGCCCATGGGTGGCACCACCGAAGTGGAGTAGGCCCTCTCCTAGCAACCAGTAATCAAGAAAGTGCTCAACAGGCTTCCCTTCCGGGTGACCAGATGGAGGCAATTCCTCAACCAAGCTTCCTTATTCCCAGGTGATTCTAGTGTGTGTCAAGCTGAAAATATTTATCAGAACATTTTACCCCTCATCAACTTGACACACAAAAACATCACTATTAAACCATCTTGTCTTGTTTATTTTCAACATCCTATGTTAGTATCACAATAGAAAATGTAGTATGATTTTTTAAATTCCACTATCTTTAAGAAATTGAAACACTTTAAAAATCCAAGGTCTCCTAACTGTTGGCTTCTCTAAAACAAGTAACACATACACACTTTTTTATTCCAAGAAGGAAGAAGCAGTGCAAAAACAATCAAAGCAAAGCAAAGTTGGCTTCTCTGAGTGTGATCAAACCCAGCAGCTCAGTGTCCTGCATGTGGGACCCATTCATGACCCTATGGGTCCCTACGGGATAGGCAGCTCCACTTCTCTGACTCGGCCCTCACGACGCACACATCTGTCTCCTAGGCTCAGGCTTGCTGACGCACACATCTGTCTCCTAGGCTCAGGCTTGCTGTGCCCCACACTGGCCACTGTCCTTGGTCTTCTCCAGACCCTGCACTCCAATGTGCTGGCGTCTCCATGGTGGTGGTGAGGCTGCACCTTCCCCGGGGGTCTCCTGGCCTCTCATCAGACTCCCACACTGCCACAGGACTCCACACCTCAGCTTCTCTCCAGGACCTCTTCAAGCCTAGGGTCTCCTCTGCTATTCGGGCTTCATCTTTACCAGGGGCCCCTCCTGTCGTCTCATAGCATTCTCCACGTTGCCTTAAATCCTCCAGTTTTCAGGCAGCCCAAACCAGTATGGCTTGGGTAACTCTTACAATTTACCAATTCAGATGCCAGTTTGAGATGCCGCCCTGGCTCCACCTGGATCACAGCCTCTGCGTGCTGATCCTGAAAAATGCACCCCAGAAGATCTCACCTCGGTCACACTGGTCCCTTATTAATCAATCACAGGTGAGTCTTCAGCCCCAGATGACCAGGGTCAGTAAGAGAAAGGTTTCATATCCAAAGATCCTTAACTAAAATATCACAGAACGGCCCTGATAGTCTTCTCTTTGAAACCTCACAAGCCAGGTATCCACTGTCTGTATCTTTCTCAAGATTCTTGTCTTCTAAGTTCCTGTAACAGCTTGGTAAGCTCTAGGCACTCAAACGCCTTGTCTGAAAAATCATTCCATCATCCTCCCTCAAACAGGCCTCCATCATGGCAACACCCTACTGTCTGATACAAATTTCTGTCCTCGTTCCCTTTGTATTAGCTATGATAAGCACTGTGACCAAAAGTAACCTGAAGAGGAAAGGGTTTATTTTATCTTTTTTGTGGGGTGGGGGGTGGGTCAGGTGGTTCTCTGTGTAGCCCTGGCTGTCCTGTAACTCGTTTTGTAGAGCAGGCTGGCCTTGAACTCACAGAGATCCACCTGCCTCTGCCTCTGCCTCTCAGGTGCTGGGATTAGAGGCGTGCACCACGCTCATCTGGCAGTTTGTTTCATTTTGCACTTCCACGTCACAGTCTATCATTGAGGAAGTCAGGCAGGAACTCAAGCAGGAGCTTGGAGTCAGGAAGGGACTCAGGACCATGGAGGAACTCTGCCTCCAGCCTTGCTTTCTTATATAGCCTAGGGCACTTGGGCGGGGATGGGGCAGCCTGCAGTGAGCAGGGCCCACTCGCATCGCGCATTCCTCAAGAGAAGGATCTACAGATATGCCTATAGTCCACCCTGATGGAGGTATGTACTCAGTTGAGGTTCTCTCTTGCCAGGTACCTCTAGTCTGCATCAAGTTGACAAAAATCTAACCACTACAACCTATATCCAAGATCCTGTTCTCCTGAAGCCATCAAGACTTCAGATTCCCTCCCACATCACATGCACATGCCTGCACCTAGCCTTGCTCCTGAAATAATTTAATGTAGCTTTTAAGGGCACAGGCTCTGGAGTCAGCTGACCTGGGCTTCTAGGCCAGCTTTTCCACTTCCCAAGAAAGTAGTGATTTAGCCTTTCCAACTTTTTGTTGTTGTTGTTGTTTGTTTGTTTGCTGATTTTTTCAAGACAGGATTTCTCTGTAGCCTTGACTGTCTTGGATTCACTTAGTAGACCAGGCTGGCTTGAAGTCACAGTGATCCGCCTGCCTCTGCTTCCCAGAGTGCTGGTACTACAGGTGTGCACCACCGTGCCTGGCTGCCCTTTCGACTTTCAATGTCACCATCTGTAGCTGCATATAATAACAAGATCTATCTCTTTATATTAAGAGGATTGCCTGATAAGGCCACTGCTTCCAGGGGTGTCCAGTCTTTGGCACAGTGATATGTCATCATCCACAGCCATGTTGGGCTGCATTCATAGCTATCCTGGGACACACACAGGCTCACAAGCTATAGATTGGACACATCTGGCTTAGACCCTGAAAATTGCCCTGTAAGTGTTAGGTGTCCCTGTTTCCACCCCATTTCCCTTATAAGAATGTGTCTTAGGTTTTTAGTTTGTCTGTGGAGCTTAGGAGAGAGATTTACAGTGTTGCTCAGAAACTATGTACTGTTCTGTTATTTACCTTCTTGTCTTCTGGCCTCCTTTCCCGGCCCCTTCCTCTTGTACTGAAGTGTTAGGAACAGACACCCCGGAGGATGGTTGGTTCCAGCTCACCTCAGCCACAGAGCCTCTGGTATGCAGCCTAGAATCCCACCTCCCAGGTTCCAGAGACTTGACACCTAGTGCATAAATTAAGGCCACCTCTCCTACCAGCAAGAAGCCAGGCCCAGCAATGACCAATAGCTCCATTATATCCTAAGGATTATGGGAACATCATCAAGATATTTATTTTAATTTCTTTCTAGATTTGTTAAGCTTCTGAGGGAATTTCCTGATGTGTTTCAACAGCAGTTGCATAAATAACTTCAAAATCACAATTTGTTTTTAAGCTCATTATTATCTTTAAGTTCTTTAAATTATTAAGATTTCTGGGTTTCTTGGGACAGCATTGTGTTTTAGAGTAATTTAATTTCATGCAGTGGGGAACAGTTGGCTGCTATCTAGGGAAACACAATAAAAAAAACCTATTAAGTCTATTCATTCTTTAATTTTCCTGATCCTACAGCTCACTGAGAATATGGTCCCAGGTAGGAGAATATTTACCCACTGCTCAGCTTGCACAGATGTTGCAAGGACTCTCCTATGGCTCTTTTGCATTTGTTTTTGTTTTGCCTTTGCAGCAAGCAGGGCTGCCTCCATGGAAGCCGAACATAGAAAAGTCTGTACAGCAATGACCAGCTGTTCATGAGGGATGTCTGAGAGAAGGCAGACGAAAGGACACTATTGTTCTGACCTTGAGTAGGGGCAGATCCTGTTGGTCAGGACCAAGCTATCTCATAACCAAGGGATAACTTTCCAGAACACTCAGTGCCAGCAGTGTCGCAGAGCTGCCTTCGGGATTCTTTAGGTCAGAGTCTCACAGACTCTCATGGTCCATGCTACAATGTCCAACGTCCTCATCGCTGAGGATTTCAGGCTTTCTGTGACCACGTTTACTTTTTTGTCCTTTCCCCTCACTGAAGTTTAACCACAAACTTCCCTCTGTTATGACTCACACTTAGCCTTTTCTTCCACTGTGGCCCATCAGCAAATGCCTCTCTGCTGTGGTTTGGGATGGCATGACCCTCAAAGACTCTATGTTGACGTTTTAGTGTCCAGCTGGTGGTGGTATTGAGAAGTGTTGACCCTGACCTATCAAGTTTTTAAAGATGCTTTTGTAATTCTTTGAGAATGTTGTACAGTTTTTTGGTCGTAGACACGCTTCCCCCAGTCCTTCCCGACTCATCCTTGTTTATTCAGTAGGAGTGAAGGCCATAGTTCTGGGAACTTTGAGATATGGGTCCAGCCTGGATGCAGGAGGCTCCGAGCTGAGATGAACTCGGACACACAGTGTGTCTGTCCCTTACCACTCTTCTCTCTCTCTCACTCACTCTCTTTTTTTTCTTTCCTCCCTTCCTTTTTGGTGACTTTTAAATGATTTACCCATTTCTGTTTTCATTTTTCTTTTTTATTAGCAATAGATTCTTCTCTCATACAATATATCTTAATTGTAGTTTCCCTTCCCTCTCTGCCTCCCAGTTTTTCTTCCCCTCCTGTCCAGACCCACTCTTTTTCTGTCTCTTGTAAGAAATGAACAGGCTTCTAAGATATAACAACCAAATATGACAAAATAAAATGTAATGAAATAAATCGAAAACCATCGCATGGAGGCTGGACACGGTGATCCAACAGAAAGAGAAGAGCCCCGAAGCAGGGGTCTGGTAAAACTTTTAAGCTGAGATCTATACGCAGGGGACGTGGTGCAGACCTATGTAGACCTGTGCTTCCTGCTTTGGTCTCAGTGAGCTCAGTTGATTCAGAGGGCCTTGTTCTCCTGGGGTCCTCCAGGCCCTCTGGCTCTTTCTTTCTTTCTGCTCCCTCTTCCTTGGAGTTCCTGAGCTCTGAGGGGAGAGATTTGATGGAGACGACTCACTTAGAGCTATAGATAAAATCACAAAGTAGTTGGAATTTGCATTTCTCTGATGGTTAAGGTTGTTGAACATTAAATTTTTTCTTTTCTCAGCAACTTGTATTTTATCTGGAAACTCTGTTTAGTTCCATGCATCATCTTTCATTTGTGTTGTTTGTTTTCTTGAAGGCCAGTTTTGGGGATTCTTTGTACATTCTAGACACTAACCCTAGGTCAGACGCATAGCTAGTGAAGACCTCCCCCCACCTGTTTGGTAGCATCCTCCTTATCGGACTGATGTGTCCTTTGCTGTTCAGAAGCTCTGGTTTTGTGAGATACTTTTACTAATTGTTGGTCTCAATCCCTGGGCTATCACAGGACCCTGTTCAGAAAGCTGCTGCTTGTGGGGAGGACTTCAAGTGTGTTCTCTACTTTATCAGGTTCAGATTACTGAATCTTATTTTGAGGTTGTCAGTCTGTTTGGAGCTGAGGTTTGTGCAAGTCTGAGAGATAAGGATTTATTTAATTTTCCCATTGCTGTCAGAGGTTTGCTGGTTCCAGAACAAGGACAGGACCTGCAGCAAAGACAAGGTGACGGTGGAGTTTCCTTGTCTCTCCTACTGAGCGTTCCTTCCTTACTTTTTAATTACTTTAAAGCAGACTCCCTGGGAGACCTCAACTCATCAGCTAGAATTCCACACCCCTCAGCATCCGAGAGAGGAGAGATGTTGAGCTCTGAGACTTAGCTCCCCTCAGGCAGCATGTGTTAATCTGGTACTGTGGCATGCACAGAATACGTTGTATGTGTTTTCTTGTGTGTGTGCATGTATGTGTTCACTTATGTGTGTGAGTGAACGTGTGTATATTAGCATATGTGTGTACATGTGCATGTATGTGTTGCTTGTGTGTGTGCAAGAATGTGTGTAATTAGTTTTGTGTGTGGTGGTGTACAGCACTGAGTGTGTTCCTCATGAACGGTCCTCTGCTTTTCTGTGAGACAGGGCCTCTCGCTGTCCGGGTAGTCTGGCAGTGCACGTAGGTTAGGCCCTAACGGAGACAGCTCGTCCTCTGACCTCTCTCTGACCTTGGGGTGTATAAGGTGTACTCTCTTGCCTGCATAGCTTCACTCCGGAGCTCAGCTGATTCAACAGGTGTTTTCTTCCCAACTTGTTTTTTTAGTTCCGGTCTTAGGGTCTCTGTTGCTGCAGTGAAACATCGTGACCAAAAAGCAAGTTGGGGAGGAAAGTGTTTATTGGCTTATACTTCTAGATCACTGTTCACCACTAAAGGACATCAGGACCGGAACTCATGCGTGGCTGGAACCTGGAGCAGGAGCTGATGCAGAGGCCATGGAGGGTGCTGCTCACTGGCTTCCTTCCCATGGCTTGCTCAGCTGCTTTCTTACAGAACCCAGGCCAGGGATGGCCCCACCCTCAGCGCGCTGGGTCCTCACCTATCACTAACTAGTTAAGAACATGTGAGCTGGGAGGTGGTGGTGCACGTTTTTAATCCTGGCACACGGGAGGCAGAGCTGGGCAGATCTCTGCGAGTTCGAGGCCAGTCTGGTCTATAGTGTCGGTTCCAGGACAGCCAAAGCTATACACAGAGAAACTCTGTCTCAATAAACAAAGAAACAAACACAACAAAACAACCAAAGAGAAAATGCCCTATAATCCAATTATAGACGAATTTTCTTCATTGAGGTTCCTTCCTTTCAAATGACTTTAGTTTGTGTCAACTGACATAAAACTTTCCAGGACTTAGGTGCAGAGGAGTAAGATTTCATGCAGAGGGTGAGATGGGATAGGCACTGCTTTCTGACAAAAAGATAACAAGAGCTTCAAAACAGGGTGATGGCAATGAAGATGGCGAGTGCCAATCACAGATCCAGCGCTGGATAAGCAAGCACTGCTGCAGACGGGCACTGAATGGATGCCAGCCCCAAGTCCTGGCTCCTGCCAGGAGGGCTTCACTCTCATACTGCTGAAGCAAGCTCATTTTTATAAAGCCAGAGGACTCCCATCCACGTGGCCACCCGTGCTCCCGTTCAGCCTTACTGCACAGGTACCGAGACACACGCGTGGGAACGCTGAGCTGCGGGGGCTTCGCCATGGACATTAGCACTCCCAGCTCAGCCTACTCCACACATACCGAGACACACGCGTG
>REGO01000129.1:3490407-3510543 GCA_010120015.1 Rhombomys opimus
GGGGGTTCGCCACCAGGATTTGGAGACACCAGGGTCTTCCCTTCTCTGGGATGTGCCTTTGAAGATGAGTGGCCAGCTAAGGAAAGGTCTTTTGCTGCGCTGATTCCAGATGGATCCGTGTCACCTCTGCTGCACTGGGAATGTTACAGCTGTCTGCCACCATCAGCAGTTCAGGAGAAAGACCAGAAAATGAAGCACTTCCCACGCGGCCACATTTTCCTTTGGTCTGGAGCTCCATCCTTATCCTCACGGGGATTTTCTGAACACTCACTCCAAACTGTTAGTGCTGAACCGTGGGAGAGTGAAGAAGCATGCCCGTACACTCAGTGCTCTGTTCCTATGCAGCCCCGTCCCGCATGACACCGCGTGGGCCACGGGATCACTTGGGGGATAAGAGCGCTGCCTTTGCACGCCTGCCGAGCTCTGTGTTCACGTGACCGGCTGAGGAAAGCAGTGTGAGAACTCTCCAAAAGCCGTCGTAGGATCAGCGGTACCACTCTCGGACATGCGCCCAGAGGGCTCAGCGGCCTACCCCACCAGATGCTGGAGGCGCCATGGTCATTGCCACTCTACTCGCAACACCTAGGAAGTGGGAACAACGGAGTGGCCTTCAGCTGATGAGTAGATGAGGAAATGTGGCGCATGTGCGCAGTGGGATTCTGCCCCACCGTAACGACAGGGAGGAAATCGTGAAATTTCCAGGTAAAATGTCACCCTGAGCGAGGTAACCCTGACTCAGAAAGATAAATGCTGAGTGTTCTCTCCTCTCTGTGGATTCTAGGTCAGAGTCGTTCAGTATGAGTACATCGTCTGGAGAAATCACATCTTTTAAACAATGCAGAGGTCGAAGAAGCAGCTAGGCTGATGGCTGACAGTCCTCTTTCCCTCCTCTCCCTCAGATTTGGAGTGCAGGCTCATCCTGAGCTCTGCAGCCGCCAACTCCAGCAGGCCACTCCAGCCAAGGAAGCAGGCGATCTTCACCTCTCCAGTTCTCTTCCAAATCCAGTCCCCAGTCTCACTCTGAACTCAGTAGCAGACCGCCCCTGCGCCCTCCCTCACTCTCTGCCCCCACCTCCAGCTGACCACACAGATCTTCCCCTCTAACCTTCTTTCTCATTCTGTTATTTCAGCCCCCAACTCCAGCGGACGTTCTCTGGGAGCCCAGCAGCCACGCCTGCCAGAGAAGCAAGGAGGCCAGTGACGCAGCTGGGCACTGTCCTGCCTCTCCTGCAAATCCACACCCCCGGGGCTCATCCTGGAGCAGTACTGAGGTCTCTCCTCACTCTCTGTCCCAGTTCCCAGGGGACTAAGCCAATCCTGGTGGATCACTCTGCTTTCCTTCCTCCTGTGCCCCCCTCAGGTACCCTCATCCCATTCCTAAGTGTGTGTCAACTCTGAATACCTTTTTTCCCCCCTGGAAACCCTAGTTACCACACCCACCCAGAAGGATCCCAGAAAACTCTCCTTTCAGGCAGCACACAGCCACTTAAGAACAAGAGAGGGCAACAGAAACCAAGGAACAAAATATTCTCCCAACAAAGACAAGACCAGATATCAACACCTACGATTATAATCATCTGGAACCCAGATGCCTGATTCCAGCATAAAAACACAATTAATAATAGCCAGAGCAATATCTCCACCAAATGCCAGCAGCCCTACCACAGCAGGCCCTGAGAACTACAGCATAGCTGAAGATAAGACATCGACATTAAAAAAGCATTTATGAATATGATAGAGGTCCTTAAAGAGGAAATGAATAACTTCCTTAAAGAAATCTATGAAAACACAAACAGGGGAAGGAAATGAATAAAATAGTTCAAGATTTGAAAACGGAAATAAAATCAATAAAACTCAAATTGAGGGAAATCTGAAAAGAAAAAGTTTAGGAACTTAAACAGAAACCTCAGAGCTTCACCCAAAGAATACAAGAGATGGAAGAGAGACTCTCGAGCACTGAAAGCACGACAGAAGAAGTGGTTAATGTTAGATCTAAAAAGCTCTTGACACAAACGTCAATAAAATCTGGTACAATATGAAAAGACCAAATATAAGACTAATAGTAACAGAGGAAGGATCAAAACAGGAACAGGGCATGGAAATCTTGTAAGGACCAGGAACACATCTGCTTCACGATATAATAATATCTTCTGTACGTAAAGAGTTGGGCCCCCGGAGTCTTAATGCAGCCGCCTAAGTACTACCAGCACCAGGACAACAGCAGCTGGCGCACCAATGTGGATGATGAAAACCTTACAGTTCCCATTCTTACCTGAATGCTACAGGCAGTTAATGAATTCTGAGAGGATGAATCAGTCTTCTCCAGAGATGAGATGCCTGACAGGCTATCCAATCCCAAGCCATCAGCCCTAAACACATAGACATATGAACAACACTAAATGCCCCAGAGCCCAGGTACCAGGATTCTGCCTTTCCCCTCCTGCCGCCTCCCAGAGGCAGCCTTCCAGGACCCATACCCTGAAAATACTGGAAGCATTTTTTGCCCATGCAGTCTTGGGGCACAGGTTGCCAAGCAGCGGTCCTGCAGCCTGGTTAAGTTCCCTGACGACCCCAGACTCTACCGTGAAGAGGGCAGAGTGGCCCTCATCTGGGATGCTTGCTCACTGTGGTAGAATCTTGTGAAGAAAATAGATATTTTCTGCCCTGAACTTCGGTCAGGAAAAGTATAAAGAAATACTTCGGTGGATAACCATTCACAGATTTTGACAGTTGTTCACCCTGTCTTTTTGCATGAATAATTTTCTCATCTTTGTGCAGAATTTTTCTACATTTTTGTTGACTAAAATATTACTAATCTAATTTCCTATTAAAAAACTAATTTCCAGCATTGCAGAGCTGAAAGGTGCTACCAACCATTTAGTCTGCAATTTACATCCAACAAATCCTGTAATCGGATGGGGGCTTTCACACACGGGTGGCTGCGATTACACAGGCAAGAAAATGCTTCGGTCCGCAGCTATGTGCTGGGCTCGTTTCATCTGCCGAGCTCCCGTTGAGACTTCGCTTATTGTCAAATGTCTGCTGATGTGGATTTACAGGGGAGAGGCCGTCAAACCCATCAAGGGAATGGCATAGCGTTGTTTGTGCTCTAATATTTTCTTTTGTACTATAGTTTGGGAAATTGAGGTTTATTAGAGAGCAAAGGAGGCACTGGACTGGAATAGTTATTCATTTCTCTTTCAGCTCCATGACAAAGAATGTTCCAGGTGAAGTATTCATCTAGGACAGTTTGAGGAAAGACCTCACGTCAATAGACACTGAGCCAGGCCCTGGGGTGTCAGGACCTGGGCTTGCAGGGAGGGAGGGAGGAGGTGTTAGAGGGCTAGCCTGGGGTATCCAAAAGAGCTTGGTGTACTGTCAGCAGCTAACTCCTCCTTTCTAGAGGAGCGGAAGCTGCTGACTCAGGTGTGGTCAAACCAACACATGCCTGTCTGGTTGACTCTTTAGCCAGCTGTCCATCTACCCTCCACCCGAACTGCTGATTATTAAGGATCTGTCATGCCACTATTTGTCCATTCATTCTACAAATACTATGTGCACGGGCTCAGCACCATGATGGTGGTTGCCAAGGGCACATGTCTTTATGTTATCATAATAGCATGGACTCATGTGATAGGGATACATGCTCATTTGCATATGTTACATGCATATTAATAAATATAAACCATGTACAGCATATATTCATATGCAAACCTTATGTATTCATGTGTGAACTATGCATTGCGTATCACATGTAAACCGTACAGAAACCATACATTTCATAATCATGAATATATGTATAGATGAACAGCATCTGTTCTCTAAATATGAATCACATATATTAAAGTTCACAAGATGGGCCATATTTCTAGCATGTTTACATATATGAGCCACACACATAATTTTGATGGTTAATTTTTTAAAATTTTATTGTTTTAAATTTTACATTTGAGTACTGTATTTGCGTCATTTTGCCTCCTCCTCCCCCACTCCTCCCCATTCCTCTAAAATTAATGGCCTCTTTTTCTTTGTCTCTTATCTATATCTCTATATCTGTGTATATCTACATGTATGCATACATACAACCTGTTGAGTCCATTTAGTGCTGCTTTTATGTATGCAGTTGTAGGACTGGCCACTGGGATCGGATAACCAACCTGGGGGCTCATCCCTGGAGAAGTCTTTTTCTCGTTCTGTCACAGACTTTGCCTGTGGCTCTTCCTCTGCGGGTGGGGGGGGGGTCTTTGTGACATTTCCTCTGCCTGTGTTGGCATGTTAGCTGTGTTGTGTTGTCTGCTGATATTATCAGGTGCAGCTTCCCTGTCACATGTCCTGGTTCTCCGGCTCTTACAGTCTCTCCCACCCCTGCTTCTCTGATGTGCCCTGAGCCTCCTGTGCAAGCTTGTGGCACAGATGATCTGGTGGTTAAGCCTGCTTGTCAGCTGACAGGACTTAGAATCACCATGAAAACATACTTCTGAGCGTGTCTGTGAGGGGTCATGGAGGGAGGCGTCACCATCTCATGGGCTGGGGTCCTGGACTGAGAAGCTGGGACCCAGCTCTCGACGGCAGATGCCCTGAGGGCAACTGTCTCATCCTCCTGCTGCCCTCCTCATCATGATGGACTGTGACCCAGAAGAAACCCTTCCTTCCTTATGCTGATTTTTGTCAGCTATTTTTGTCAGAGCAGCAAGAAAAGTAACTAATATAATATTCATGCATACAAGCTATATATATCATATATTCATATGTAAAGTACATATCATAATTTTACATAAGTGATATCATGTATAAGCCACATACATCACATACTCCCATGTACACCACAGATAGATCATATTTATTCTACATTTATATATAAACCATATCTTATGTAGTCACATATAACCATATATTATATTAATATACATAAACCATGCACACACACACACACATACACACACACACACACACATATTCCTGTCTGTAAAGTAGAATTTTCTTCTCCACAGTGTGTTATAGGCTCTCTAACGTTCCTTCATCTTCCTGTTTGAAGCAAGCCATAAAGTCACCTAGTCCTAGGCAGGTCTGTAGACCTTCCCTCTTCCTACACTCATATCCTAGAGAGAGAGAAACTTGGTTCAGGGAGCTGAGGAGAGTGAAGCTATTTGTGAGTGGCTGTGTCTGAGGCAGTACATTTCTATGAACCCGAAGTCCCTACCCACTGGAAAGGATGAGGCAGGAGGACTGCTTGAGCCCAGGACCTCAGGATCCAGCTGAACTACAGAACAAGAGACTGTTTCAACTAAGCAAAATAAAAGACTGAAAAGGACAGAGCTGGGAGAGCGTTCAGCACCTCATCCTGGAGGGCTTGGAGGCCAGTGTTCTGGAGGGAGTGGAAACCCCAGCTCCAACCTGCCTCTCTCACTTATGTCCTTCGTGATAAAGCTCACGATGAATGCACGTTTCTATGAATTGTATGAGTGACTTAAATTTAATGGCAGCTGAAGCTGAAGCTGTAGAACCCTAAACAGGCCAGGAGGAAGGACAGAAAGCACGGCCTGAGCTTGTGCAGGGCACCCGTGTCATGGGGAACTGACGCGATCCCCAGCCTGCGCTTGTGCTGCCTCCAGGAAGGTCAAAAGACCCTGGCTGGTGCCTGCCACGGCTCTGAAAACACTTTTGGGAGGAGATGGGGATTTCACACCCAGTGCTCATTGCTGTGATGTGAAAACAGAAAAACCAGACATTGCCAGAACACCTGTCTCTCAAGCCTACACAAACTCCTGGCCTCTCATAGAGCCCTCTGCCGTCCAGCACACGGGCAAGTGTGGAGGGAGCTCTGTGGAAGGATGAGGAGTAGAGGCTGAGTCCTTCCTGGGGAGGACAAACAGGTGACTGGAGGAGACAGCTGACATAGTAGCTGCACAGATCCAGCAGTTCTGATGTATGTATTCAAGTGTGAGGTCAGCAGAAGGGGCAATGCATTCATCTCACCTGACTCCATGAGGCTGTTATATGGATGGACTACAGCTTGTTGTTTGCCCCTTAGAGACCTCTGGGACCCTTTCAGGTTTAGAATCTTATGTCTATCCCTGATGTGGCATTCGTGCATAAGCCCTAGGTGGAAGTGGCTTTCCTTTCTCTTGGCTGAGCACTGGGATCAGATAACAGTACAATGCTCCTGAGACTGTCTCTCGGGCAGTCTTTACTCTAGAATCCTTAAAGCCATGGAGCATGCAGCCCACACACCAGCAGCTCATGGGAGTGGGGCAGAACGACTGTGAGTCTGAGGGCAGCCTAGGCAACATTCTAGGATCTTGTCAAAAAACGGAACAAATCAAAATAAACTTCTATAATCTATTTTTTTTTCAGACAGAGTTTGTTGTATCTAGTCCCCACCCTCAGACTCAGCACTCAATGGTGGGGCAGCAACCATGAAAGGAGAGTCTGACCCTGCTGGAGCAGGGCTGGGGAGACAGCTCAGGAGGTAAAGTGCCTGCTGTGTAAACGTGTTCCTTCCTTAACCCAGGCTCAGCAGACCTGTGACCTCAGTGCTGGGAGGACACAGGCGAAAGATCTCTGGTGCACTCTGGCTGGCCAGCCAACCCTAATTGGGGAGCTCTCAATCCCTGAGAGACCCTGCCTCAAATATTAAGGTGGAGAGTGATGAGGATTCTGTGTCTACTTCTTGCCTCCACATGCACCCATGTACAGACACCTGCGCACACACGTGCACACATACAAATACATGGATGCATACAAACATAGAGATAGATCCCTCTGCCCCAAATGGTGGAATTCCCTGTGCAGACACACAGGTTGTGTCTCCAGAAAATGTGGTGATCTGATATGCCAGTTTCTAGTCTCATCTCCAAGGTTTGAGCAGGAGGAAATGTTTCTGTATGGTTTGCTTGAGCCTCCAGCAGCTCTGGCCACCCTCATCACACTATCCATTGCTCCCTTGCTTCATCTGCAGAACTTCGGTTCAGTTTGGGTTGTTGTGCTTGTACCATGTGTTCTTCGGGGATTGGAGATGTGAGAAGCAGGCCAACAGGAAATTAGAAAATTGAAAGCTGATGGCAGCAGCCACACATTCCCATGGTGAGGCAGCTTTCTGAAATTTGGTATGTGGCTCCCACAGACTATGCTAGAAAAGTGTGGGGAAGAAACTCAGCTGTCCTTCAGCAGTTAGAGAGCAAGGAGCAGGCCAGAGACTAAAGGTGGACTGGGGGTGTCAACAGGAGAGGCTGAAGGTAAAGCAGCCCTGTGGATCGTGACAGGTATGATTTTTGTTGAGTTTCTCAGGCCCTGCCTGAGAAAGTCTCCGTGTCTATGAGAAGTGCTCTACATTTCTTTGTGTCTGGACACTGGATATTCATGTGCACATGTGTGTATGTGTGCAGAGGTCAGGGGAAGTGCTGGTTAATTTTTGTTTTGTTTTGTTTTTTTCTGAACTTGACACAGGCTAGGGCCATTTGGAAAGATGGAGCCTCAACTGAGAAAATGCCAACAGTAGACTGGCCTGTGGGTAAGTCTGTGGGACATTTTCTTAATTGGTGATTGGTGTGGGATATGCTGTTCCTGGGCAAATGGTTCTGGGTTGTATAAGAAAGCAAGCTGAGCAAGCCACAGAGAGAAAGACAGTAGCAGCACTCTTCCATGGCCTCTGCTTCAGTTTCCGTCTCCAGGTTTTTGCCTTGAGCTCCTCCTTTGACTTCCCTCAATGATAGACGGTGATGTGGCATTGTAAGCCAAATAAACCCTTTCTTCCTCAAGTTGCTTTTGGTCATGGTCTTTCTCACAGCAACAGAATCCTGACGAGGAGAGAAGTCAACCATGAGTCTACTTCCTAGGGCACTGCCTCTTGTTTTTGGAGGGCTTTTCACTGGCCTAGAACTCATAGGTAGACTAGGGTAGATGGCCAGCCAGCTCAAGGATCTGTGTGTCTTCCCCTTGTGTCTGAAAAGGAGCTGTGTTGTAGCCTCTGAGCAGAGGGGTCAGGCAGAGGCTGGTGCAGTCGCCAGTGAGGAATACTGTCCAGTGTTACTGTCTGTCAGGTTTGCCAATTCCTAGCCTGCAGGGAAGCTTCATACTGTGACTTAGCCTGTACAACACTTATTCTAGACATCTGTAAGGATGTTATTGGAAGAGATTAGCATTGCAACCAGTGGAGTGAGTATTAATAATACCCACCAGCGTTTGCTGCCCTCATTTCTAAAACTATTTTATTTGGGACATTTGTCCTCTACCTCCCTTCCACCAACTCTTTAACCCTAGGTTAGAGAGAGAAGGATGTGGGGAGATGGGATGCAGACCCTTTTACTTCTCCAGGCTGTTTGGGGTCAACGGGTTCTTTTAAGGCTATACCAATCTCTATCAACAGCAAACTCAGCAATCAGTCTCCTCCAAGCTCTGTGCCATGAAGCATCTCTCCTGTGTCTCTACAAACCACCACCCCTTATCTTTCTGGACTCTCATATTCATATCCCACAGAGTGCTAGGCCACACCCCTCTCCGTGCTGCATGAGGCAGGTGTTACCAGCTGGTAAAGACCACACTCTGCAGGAGGTAATTATCAGCTGTGAACAAAGCCCAAACTCCCCACACTTGGGATTTAAAGAAAACTATATTTACATAACATAACTGAGTTTTTAAAGAAACCAAAACTTCTATTACAAGTGTGGTGTTATCATTCCAGCAGGAGTTTGGAGAGAATAAAAACGCGGGAGAGTAGATTTGTTTTGTTGTTGTTGTTTATCGCAGCTGGGAAGTCTCTCCCTATTCACCTGCCCCAGAACTGTGGAGTGTTCAGTTCTAGAATGCACACCACCCAGGACCTATGCAGGCTTCCCACTGTCCATGCCGTCCTTTCTCAGGCCCTTGGTCTGGACCATGAGTTAGCCCACCAGGCTCCCGTAGAGCTGTTTTGCTTAGCTTTTTCTGTTTTGAGACAGTTTTGTGTATTCTACTTGAACTAGATACATAGAGGTGGATGATCTTGAACTTCTGGTTCTCTTCTTCTACCTCCTGAGAGTTGAGATTAAAGGCATGGGTCACTGTACCCAGTTAATGCAGTTATGGAGAGGAACCCTGGGCTTCCTGCATGTTGAGTAAGTACTCTGTCAACTGAGCTGTGTATATAGCCTCTAGGCTTTCTGACTCAAACTGAGTCCTACCACCAGTTTCCTGAGCCTCTAGCTTATGCCCAGCCATCAGGGTTTTCATAATTTTTAGGCCAATATCTCTAATAAACTCCGTATGTATGTATGTATGTATGTATGTATGTATGTATGTATGTATCCATCCATCCACATATCATCTATCTACATATCTACCACTATCACCTATCTATCATCTCTCTATCCATCTATTTATATATATATCTACCATTTATCACCTATCTATGTATCTATGCATCTATGTATCTATATATGTATCTATCTATCTATCTATCATTTATCTATGGTCTATCTATCATCATCTGTCAACTCTATCTCTCCCACTGTGTGTATGTATAGCATTTATTTAGTATCTGTTTACATATTCATCCACCCATAGTCTCTGTTTCACTTTCTTTGGAGAACTTTACTAATAAACCACAAGAATAATGTATCTCTCATGTAATTTCTCTCTTTTTTCATAAAACAAAGACCTACAAAATCATGGCTCAGCTTTATTTAACTCAAATGTTGACTATTCAGAAGGCACTGGACATATGCCGACAGTCCTTCACGAATGTCAGGGAAGGTTTGGCCTTGTGACCTCAAAGGAAAATATTGGGTGATTCTTTTTTATAGAAGTTGGCAAATGAGATTTGTCTTGGAATGGTGACTGATGACCAGTTGATGCTGAAATCAAATATCTCTATATGTTTAACAAATAAGAGTGTGCTTAGGTCCTACATTCAGGATATCCAATTGTGAATGGAAGGGCAGGACTGAGAAGAGGCAACTTTTTCTGGGTCTGTGCGATGACAGTGATGTTCTCACCTCACCACCCATTCATGACACCACGGAGGATGAGTTTAGTCAGAACAAGATGCCGCACATCTCACCAGGGTGCCTGAGAGGCTCTGAGACATGAGCTGACCAACAAGAAATGAAGCAAAGTGTGTGGATGGCAGCAGAGTCCCCAGGTGGAAAGAGCCACCATCCACGTGCTGCCTTTCTTGGTACTGTGACAAGACGCATGACAGAAGCAAGTCAAGGGAGAGCGTGTTTATTTGAGAACATAGCACTGTGGGAAGGCATTGCAACAGAACACAGGGCAGCTGCTCTCGCACGCCCAGTATGGAAGCAGAGAGAGACGAAGCTGGTGCTCAGCTCCCTTTCTCCCTCCTCTTTGGTCCAGGGAGCGCACCAGGCACAGTCAGGGTGCATCTCTTCACCTCACTTAAAGTCTTCTGGGAATATGTTAGAGATATGCCTGAGGTGTTTCCTGGGTGATTCCCAGTTCTGTCAAGCTGGCAAGACCACACAACGCCACATGGCAGTTTGCTGGCACGCCACTGCAGTCTGGAGCTCAAAAAACATCCTTCATTTCATCCAGCCTGGAGGCTACAGGGTTAAATCCAAAGTGCCATGGGCGTTGGTTCTGAGACCTCCTTGGCCTATGTGTGACTACCTTCTTTCCATGTCTTCCTGTGGCCTTTTGTCTATGAGTCTGAGTCCTCCCGTTTCTTCCTTTTAGTAAGAAGACCGGCTGGATCCGGCTGGATGAGAACAAATTCTAATGAAAGCATTTTACCTTAATTGCATTTAAAGATGGCATTTTCTCTCCAGGCAAGGTAGCATATGTGTATGACCCTAGCCAGAGGCAGGATTGTGAGTGGCAGCCCAGTCAGAGCTACCAGTGAGACCTGACTCAAAAACAAACAAAGAAGCAAACAGGAGTCCAGAACAGCCAAGGCTGCACAGAGAAACCCTGTCTCAAAACACCAACCAACCAGTCAACAAACAAAAGCAAGCAAAAGTGACTTCTACATACACTCACGTTATTCTAAGTTTTAAAAATGATTTATTCATTTTTCTTTTATGTGTGAGTGTTTTGCCATGTGTGTATGTACACAACACACACACACACACACACATGCACCATGTGTGTGCCTGGTGCCTGAGTTGTTCAAAAGAGGGTTCAGATCACCTGGAACTGGAATTTTAGGTAGTTATTAACCTTTATGTGGATGCTGGGATATTCTCCTGCAAGAAGATGCTCTTAATGGCTGAGTACTTCCTTCATCTCTCCAGGCCCTATCGTCACGTATCCTGAGTCACAGGAAACATAGCTCTGCCATTAACGCCTTGTGTAATGTGTAATGTGATGGCTGGAGCTCCTGCAGCCACCACACAGAGCTCAAGGATGAGTCCTCTGAGGGAGGAGACAGGCCTGTTCACCGGCCTCCAGACTCACTCTGTTGCCCACGAGACTTGATGGTCTGTGGGCTTGGAGCTGAGTTCCTGAATGCTGAGATTAACGTCATCGCCTTGCCCTGTTCACATGATGGCGGGACCAGGTCTCAGGCTTCCAGCGTGCAAAGCAAACACTTTATTAAATGGGACACAGTCTTCTTTGGACACAGTCAACTTTGGAACTTGCACAAACAACGTTTGGGGGCCTCCACAAAGCTGTGCCTGGAGCCCCTTCTCTGTTTCAGCCACAGCTCATTTTGCAGGGCTAGCCTTTTCAGCATGGAAACACCACTGCACTCCAGTGAGGCAACTCTGGAGCTGTGTGAGCCAGGCACCGTGCAATGACGGGGACACAGGAGCATCCCCAGAATGCACAAGTCCTTGTCCTAGATCCCCCATGGTCAGTGCTCTGAGACAAAAATCTGCAGCACTTGGTGGCACTAGCTTGTCACCCTACTGCTCAGAGTCTGAGACAAAAACATTGCAAATTTGGGGCCTGCCTGTCCATGTGGTTTAAGGAGCCCCATCTCAAATACACATATACACACACACACACACACACACAGCACACACTGTCTGCACACACACATACACACACACATTGCACATACCATGCATATATCACACACTGTGCACACACGCACACACACACACACTGCACACACCACACACATACCACACGCTGTCTGCACACACACACACACACACACTGCACACACCACACACATACCACACACTGTCTGTACACACACACATACACACACACATTGCACACACCATGCATATATCACACACTGTGCACACACACACGCACACACACACATTGCACACACCACACACATACCACACACTGCACACACACACACTCACACACATTGCACACACCATAGATATATCACACACTGTGCGCGCACACACATTGCACACACACAGCCATAAGCGTAACATCCAGAAACCCTGCCCACACATATGTCTAAGGGCTAGAGAGAAAGCTCAGTTGTGGAACATGATCCTAGTTGCATGAGGTCCTATGTCTTCTCTACGATGGAAAGAAAAGTGAGAGGTGGGAAAAAAGGGGAAGGGAGAGACAGAAAGGATGAAGGGAGGAAGAGGAGGAGGGAAGGACTGAGTGGAGATAGGAGGAGGAAGAGGACATAGGCAAGACTTGTTCCTGAAGCGTCTGGTGGCAGGGTCACCGTGGCTCCTCCCAGACGTCCTTCCCAACTCTTCCCCAGGGACCAGGAGGGCTCCAGCTCCCCGAGGAGCAGCACGCACACGCCTCACATCATGCTACTAATCAATGAAGTGCTGCTCAGCACTTGCAGAGGTGCCTTCAAAAGAAAGCAAAAGGAGTCTCGTTTGTACAGCTGTGTGACCAGCCGCTCTGGGGCTAGCAGGGCCTGTGCAGCCAGGACAGTCCCCAGTGTGTCTCCCCCCACCCCCCAGTGAATCCCAGCCAAAGTATGCTCCACAGTTGTCACAGCCCCTGCAGCTCAGGCCTGCAGACGCAGCCAGCCAGGAAAGCCCCTGGCTGAATCAGCTCGAGTCAAGGGAAGAGCTTGCATTTGCCGGAAGTCCCGGCTCAGAACTTGGACTCTGGGTTTTCTGTTAATCTGATATATTTCACTCCAGCTGCACAATAATATTGTCTGGGTTGCTAAGGAACTTTTTCCATTTAACACCAGGTCAAACAGCTACAGGACCATAATATTCTGCACAGATGTCAAGAGAGTGTGGCACACTGGCCAAGTCAGTGTAGATCCAGCTCCCAACAGGCATGCCGGACACACCCAACATTTCTGCAGATTTTCCTCCCAGGGTGCTGGAGTCTTGACTCCTGGTTGCTCATGCCCCGGTCTGTGATCACCTCTGAAGCTATCCATGCCCAAGGCAAGCTCAGCCTCCTTCTAGGCTGGCTACTGATGGGTTGTTAGCCAGAAGAGCCACTCTGAGATCAGGCAGCTACAGAGTTGCATTAGTTCCCTTCACGGCAACCAAGGGCTGTTACTTCACTGTAATCATGGACCACGCACCATCATCTCTGCACAGCACAGAGGCACACGGCTCTGGGCAGCCTCTTTGGAGGCAGGATTTCTGTCACTTTAGAAGTTCAGGAAAGGGGCTGGAGAGATGGCTCAGTGAGAAAAGTGTTTGCTATGCGAACATGAAGACCTGAATTTGCAAGCCAGAACGTGAGTAGAAAGTTCTGGTATTCCCAGCTTGGCGTTGGGCATGGCGGAGCATGTGAAGCAGAGACAGGAGGACCCCTAGGGTTTGGTGGAAAGCTGGCCGAGCCAGGGAGAGACCCTGCCTCCTAAAACAAAGCAGAGGATAATAGAGGAAGACACCCAGCATTAAGTTTTGGCCTCCACTGTCATCTATACCAATGAACATGTACACATGCCTACAAAACACACACTTACACAACATTTGAGAGATACAGTTTGCCTAAGTCTCTAGAGAGAAGCTGTGGTGGTTTTAGTAAGAATGGCCCTCACAGGCTCACTTGAATGCGTAGGGTATGACACTAGGAGAGGAGGCCTTGTTACAGTAGGCGTGGCTTTGGTGGAATTTGAGCTTTCTAATGTTCTTTCTCTCTTCCTGCTGCCTGCTGAGATGTAGCATTCTCAGGCTCCCCTCCAGCACCATGTCTGCCACTGTGCTTCAATAACGGACAATAATGGACTAAAGCTCTGAAGGGAAGCAAAGCCCCAGACAAATGCATGCTTTTGTAAGGGTTGCCATCACTTCAGTCATTCCTTAGTTCTGGGACTGCTTGCCACCTACTGGCTCAAGACACCTTAACAGACAGCTCCTCCAGGATGGCATAGAGGACAGCCAGACTCTATCTGTCCTCTTTAATTCTGTGGGTGAATTCTCAGAACCGAGGTGGTCTCAGGGAAGATCCTGTGGACTGTCTGCTCAGCATCCACAGTCGGCCTACAGCCATTTGGGGAGGTCAGGGACAAGGTCAGCAAACATACTGTAGCAGGCTTAGGCCATTGGCTACTCACTGTCCTGCTAAGGAGGCAAACCTGAAGTAAACCATATTTAGGCCTCTTGCTGTGAAGGAATAAATGCTCCCACATGTAAGTCGTTTGTCTTAGTTTTGCCTGGTGTGAGTTGTTGACTAGGTGGCTTGTAGGGATTTGCTTCCTGCAGGTCTGGAGGCTGAGGAGCCCCATATCAAGGCCCCTGTGTCTGGTGAGGGCCTGCCCTCTGCTGTGCTCCTCACATGCAGTAGGGTGAGGGACTTTCTAGTGTCATGTTCTCTCAGGTCACCAACAAATTCACGAGGACCACACTCCTGATCTTGGCATCTTTCAAAGTCCTCCTACTATGACCACATTTGCTTTAGGTTAACACATGCATTTGAAGAATGGGGAATGGGCCATCCATAGCTTTGTTTTTATATGGTAACATGGAAGCAGGGCCTAGCACAGTCTCCTGCAGGTGAACCCATCCTTGGAGGCTTAGACCAGAAGGAAGGCCACAGGCAAATCCTCTGTGGGGCCTCAGGAAGCAGCAGCCTCCCTCCCTTCACCCCACTGAGCAGCTGGCAGCTCCTGGTGTTCCCCTTTCCCTGACTTACCCTCTTCTGGGCAAGGAGTCAGGCATGGATGGAGGCTAAGGGTCCTCTCACAGATGGGGACTGGGGAACTGACCCTCTTTCAGAGCTCAGCTTCCCACCATCACACACGGGCAAGAACAAGACTGCTCATGGCCTTGGCTTTTAGACTCAGAGTTTCCCCACAGCCCTCACCCTGGCTGCAGCCACTTGCTGTCCCAGGCCCACATGCTGGTCTCCACCCTGGTCTCTGAGCCCACCCTGACTCCAGACAGGAGCCTCAAAACCTGGCATCCCATCATTTTCATTACACAACACTGAAGGCTTTGGGCCACATCTGGTCCTGATAGCCGGATTTTTATTTGTTCCTGGAACTCCTCATGGTTTTGTATATGAGTTCTGAAAATTGGATGCTGTCCACTTCCCTGGACAGGGTCCTCCTGGCCACCATGACTGGCAGGACAATGCTCTGGAAGCATGAAGATAGGATGAGTGGGTGGCTGGAGCCTTGTCCACACTGATCCGCTCTCCTGGAGTTTCTGGCTGCTTCCTGCTGGGGCCTCTCTACTCCTCTTGTCCAAATACTCAATTCGCTCCCTAGCACTAACAATTACAGTGTGAACACACCCACAACATGCTCCTTTGTTTATGTACAAACAGCCTAGAGTTAAGTTGTCCAGGCTGCCAGGCGACCTTCTGTCTTTCTGCCTCACTTCCCTGAGAGGCCTCCTCAGCTATAGTCTGAGCAGAGGGGACCTTCCACCCAGGCCGAGCTTGGCGCTTTCCACGCAGCCTCACCAGCGCAGGCTGAGCTGGGAGACTGTGGGAAGGTACAGTTCCTCCCGCTGAACCCTGCGCAGGGCTGGAGCCCTTTCCCAGGAGGCAGCGGAGGCTCTGGAGGACTGCGGCAGCCTCTTGTGCTGTTTGTTTCCCAGAATCTTATGTAGCCCAAATTCACTATATAGCCAACGGTGGCCTGGAACTTCTAATCCTGCTGCCTCCTCTCCAGTTCTGGGGTTACAGGTAGGCAGTATCCAGTTCATGCCTTGCTGGGGACGGAAGTTCCCAGGCCTTCCTATGTGCTAGGGAAGTCCTATGCCCACTGAGCCGAGTCCTTAGCTGTGCCTCAGTAGCTTGCTGTTTTTCTATCTGCTGAGACAGTTGCTGACCTCTGGCTGGGGCCAACTTTTCCCATGAACTCTGAGCCAATAGTGGCCTGCTCTCCCTCTGCAGCCTTCTAGCTGTGCAGACAGGGCTCTGAGCTGCCTCTGCACATGAAAGGAGTTAACTGGGAACCAGTCCTATCCTAAGCTTCCTCCACAATAACAGCTTAGCTGGGACCTTATGCAGAGCTCAAGGCATCTTTTGTGCATGTATGTATGAGTGTGAGTGTACCCACAGGCTACATACATTCTTCCTGGATCACTCTCCAACTTAGTTTTTTGAGACAGGATCTCTCACTGAACCTGAAGGGCATCTGTTTGACGAAGGCTGCCTGGCCCATGGCCCTCTGCATTTCTCCACCTTCCAGTGCTGGTGCTGTAGACGTGTGTGACTGTGCCTGGCTTTTCACGTGGGTCCTGGGGGTCCAAACCCAGTGTCTCACACTTGCACAATAAGGATTTCACCCATTGTATTAGTTGCTTTCATGTTGCTGTGATGAAACACCATGACCCAGTGCCTCATGCAAGAAAGAGTTTATTTTGTCTTATGGTTCTGGAGGGAGAGTCCATCATGGCAGGGTTGGCTGGATCAGGAAGCTGAGAGATCATTTCTTCAACTACAAGCATAAAGCAGAGGGCAAATTGGAAGGGGATTGAAGCTGTATTCTCTCAAAGCCCACCTCCATAATACTTCCTTCAGTAACCTCCACTTCTGAAAGGCTCTAAAACCTCCCACAAATGGCACCAACCAGGTGCTCAAATATATGAGCCCCTAGGGGATATCTCTCCTTCAAACCATTAAGCTTGTTGAAGCACCTCAGCCCCTTAAAATATCTTTGACCTTGCCACCGTGTGTGCTGGCAGCAATGGGAATTCTGAGTACATCTACAAGCGTAGCATGTAACTCTGAAAAGGAGCTTGACCTGTAGAAGTGAGAGGCGAGTCCTAACAGTTTGGAGGCTGAGGGTAGCGTACATGAAGCCTGGACTCCCTCCTGCCTGTATCCAAAATAAATAAATTAATTAAGAGTATGTTTAGGGTCCTGGAAGGAATCACATGAGGGGTGAGACATGATGAAAAGTCTTCTGTGGTCAAGCCAGAAGAGTGGGACTGTGGAAGAAACCCACAATGGGAACCAGACTCTGTCCTCGGGGGCTGGTGTGTCCCAGCAGACCTGGCAGGATATACAAAGCAGAAGCATGAGTTGCTGGCCTTGTCCTCCTCCATCAAGAAACCTGATGCTGTTTCTTGTTAATAGTCAGCACATGTTAATATTTTAAGTCTTTTTGTAAGAAGGTAGAAATGGCTCTTCTATAGTTTCAGGACACGCGTGGCATCCTCAGACTGTAAGATTAGGGCAGGTATGTGTTTCGGTCTCTGTAGTGAGCACTGTGCCTCCTGGCCACCCCAACTGTTGCCCAGCTGTTCTTGGTCCAGGGGAGGAAATGTCTATCTTCCCGGGAAATGAGAGCCTGGGATCACTTCTCCCTTCTCCCCTTTTCCTGATGAATGATAATCAGTAGAGGCCTAGGAATGGCCTCCCAAGCTGCTTTGAGGACTTGTTTTTGAGGCAGTGACTTGAGGACACAGCCTTTGGGCACAATGATACAAAGTGGTGGGCCAGAAAAGCAAACAAAGAAACAACCCACGGAGCTCAATTTATGTTGGCCAAGTGCTCCACGGCCTGTGGCCTGCCCTGCAGTGTGCACACTGCAATGGAAAATCTGGTTTCCCTTCAGCACGCATCCACTGCCAAGAGCTTCTTGGTGTAATGTGAGAGCACATATGTACCTCAGTCCCGTTGTGTCTGGAAGATGCTGTCACCTCGGGGTCATCTACCACCTCTGGCTCTCACAATTTTCCTGTCTCCTCTTCATCAAAGAGCCCGAGCCACGAGGGGTTGGGTTTAATGAAGACATCCCACTTAGGACTGAGTGCCCCAAATTCTCTGACTCTGAACATTGTCCAGTTGTGGGTCTCTTGGTGTGTTCACGGCTTCTCATACTAACCCACGGAGCCGTCTCCTCGGCCCCTATTATTACTTTGTGGCATGTTTTGGACACATGTCTCTGCATATGTTAGGCAAATGCTCTCCCGATGAGCAACATCCCCAAACACCTTTGCTCCAGATTCTTTTTCCTCTCTTTCCCCCAAGATCCAAGGGAACTTCTGCAATCTTCAGGCAGGAATAGAGACTCACAGAAAGGGAGAAAGCAATCCACAGGAAAAGTGGTAGAGGAAAAGCAGCCCAACACAGGAAGCCCAAATCAACATGGCAATGAGGTGTGTGTGTGTGTGTGTGTGTGCGTGTGTTGCACACATGCATTAATGAATAGATATACGTGCACATGCATGTATGCGTGAGGCCAGTGCCTCACCAGTGCCATTCCTTAGGTGCTATTCAGCTTTCTCTCTACTTCTGTCTTTATTGATACGGAGAGGGCAGGGTCTCTCTCTGAGCTGGATCACACCTAGTGAAACAGGCTGGTTGGCCAGGGAGCCTTGGGACTTCTCCTGTCTCTGTCTTCCCAGCAGCACGGGGATTCCAAGCCGGGCCACCATGTCAGCTTTTCACTGGGTTCTAGGGGTGGAACTTAGGTTCTCATACTTGCGCTTTACCAAGAGCGCAACCTCCACAGTGCCCGGTTCTTCTTTGGGGGTTACAAATTCCAGCGTTAGTCATGTAAATTATAAGAGAATTCAGTCTGAAGTTTTCAGGAATCTCAAAGAATATTCAGGAAAACTAGAAAATACAGTTTGACCACTGGGCTAGCAGCCCCGGGGTCAGAGCCAGTACCCCCACAGTCTCACCCGCCTGACACTGCCCACACCCCAGCACCAGGGCGCACTCACTGTCAGTCCTCAAGTCACTGCCTCAAAAACAAGTCCTCAAAGCAGCTTGGGAGGCCATTCCTAGGCCTCTACTGATGATCATTCATCAGGAAAAGGGGAGAAGGGACAAGTGATCCCAGACTCTCATTTCCCAGGAAGCTAGACATTTCCTCCTTTCCACCTGCCTTGTGGCTTCCGTGTGTGCACGCACACCCTCCACGTAGAGACACACCTCCTCACACGATAGCAAAAGAAAACCAAGCAAAGGTGGGCAGGGAGGCAGGCGAGTGCCTGATTCTAGTGGCAGGTCTGCAAGCGGGTATGGGGGGGGGCATGTAAAGGGCTTTTCTCTTTGACTCCCTCTCTCTGTTTCTCTGTGTCATGGGGAAGGGAGGAGTCTTTTCATTCATTCTTCTTTGGAGTCACCGTCCTCCTCAAACCTGTAATTCTAGAAAATGTTACTTCAATGTCCATTTCTTTTTTTTCCACTTTCTCCTTCGGAGGCATTGAATAAAATGTATTTTAGATATTTCAGTCTATGCTCTTACCTCTTAGTTTTCACTTTATAATGAATCTATGACACATTGTAGATAATTCCCCAGAATCTTGGTGTTATAAGCACCATATTCACAATTGTCTGACATCCCTGACCTCACAGCCTTTCTCGGTTGTGTGTGTGAGAGGGAGAAAGAGAGGAAGGGGAAAGGGGAGGGCGAAGAGGAGGGGAATGGCAGAAAGGGACAGGAGAACAGGGAGATATTGCCAGTGGGTGTGTGAGCTAGTGAGTGTGTTTGGGTGTATGTGTTGGCCTGGTGCCACATATGCCATTATGTAATTGCCTGCTGCCTTAGGCTACAAATAAAACACACACACACACACACACACACACACACACACACACACACACGGTGATCAAATCACACAAAAGAGAAAACAATATAATCAAGAGGCACAGTAAATTAAAGACACGCTGTGGCTGGAGTATCACAGCCCTGCGCTTTCCAGGAAGTCCTCCTATGAGAAGCAAGGCAGTCTGAGACCGTGATTAAAAGCCCAGGACAGGAAACACTCAGGCCAGCGGCAGCTATTATCATCATCAAGTGCTGTGCGCTTTATATAGCATATCACCACACTCTGTGTGCAAGTCTGTGAGAGTGCACGTGTGTGAGCGTGTGTGTGTGTG
>REGO01000129.1:3511868-3621478 GCA_010120015.1 Rhombomys opimus
ACGCCTTCCCAGTGCTGGGAATGCAGAGTCCACACATGGCTTTTTTTTCTGTCTTAAATTGTTTCCTTTATTAAAGAGAAAAATGTACTTTTTAACCTGTGCAGGGTATGTCCACTAGACATATTTCTTTATTAAAATTTATTTATTTATTCACCTTACACCCTGATTGCAGTCCGACCCTCCTTCAGGCTCCTCCTCACACACTGCTCCCCTCCTTCCTTCTCAGAAAAGGGGAGTTCCCCCTTGGGCACCAACTTGCCCTGGCACATTAAGCAGCTACAGCACTAAGCACATTGTCTCCCACTGGGGACGACAGGGCAGCCCAGGAGGGGGATCCAGAGGCAGCCACCAGGGTCAGATTGTTGGGGGATCCACATGAAGACCAAGCTGAGCATCTGCTACATATGTGTAGGAGGTCTAGGCCCAGCCCTCGCATACTCTTTGGTTGGTGGTTCAGTGTCTGTGACCCCCATGGGCCCAGGCTGGTTGACTCTGTGGGTCTTCTTGTGGAGTCCTTGACCCCTCCAGCTCCCTCAACCCTTCCCCCAGCTCTTCCACAGGACTCCCTGAGCTCTGTCTAATGTTCGGCTGTGGGTCTCTGCGTGTTTCCATCAGCTGCTGGGTGGAGCCTCTCAGAGGATTGTGCTAGGCTCCTGGCTGCAAGCATAGCCCAGTAGCACTGATAGTGTCAGAGGCTGGCTCTCTGTGGCTCTGTGGCATGGGTCTCAAGCAGGGCCAGTCTTTGGCTGACCATCCCCTCAATCTTTGCTTCGTCTTTGTCCTTTCACATCTTGCCAGCAGGACACATCTTGGGCCACAGGTTCTGCGGGTGGGTTGCACCTACTATTTTTAAATGTGGTTTCTGGGGATTGAGCTCATGTCTTTATAAGGTGAGCAAGCTTTACTACTGACTGAGCCATCTATCTCCCAGCCCTGTGCACGAGGTCTTTTCACGGCCGGCAGTACAGTGAGGTTGTTTCATAGCTTGACCACACACCTGTGAGCAGCACCAGGAGCAGTGATGTTAAGACGACTGTGACGTCACTAGGCTGCAGGGATTTTCAGTTCCATGTGATCCACCAGCACAGAGACGGTCTGCTGTCGACTGTGACGTTAGTGGCTCCTGACTGACGGCCCTCACCCCCTCCAGTACTCATGGCATAGAGAAGATAGCCCATCTCCAAAGTTTTTCAGTCAGTCAGTGGGAGGCAAAGATGGCTGGTGCAAGAGATGGGAGAGGCCATTGGGTCATTGGAAAGATTGGTTCCCTGCTGTTACACCATGGCCCAGAGCAACTGCCTGCTGAATCTTCAGCTTATACTACTGTAAGCTGATGTGCGATAAACACAGCCCGTTGGTGACGGTCAGATGCAAGAATTTGTGGATATTCTTTAACCTAGGAAATAGTTTGAAAGATAATCAAGGACTTCCACATACATTAAAAACACACTCTCTCCTTCTCTCTCTCATGCACACAAACACACACACATACAATCTATCTGAAAGGGACACCTGAGTCCCCCCATTCCTTAGTCCTCGGACTGGACAGTCATGTGCCTATTTCATTGCAGCTTCTGTGAGTAAACGGAGCATTTACACAACCTCTTCTGCTCCGCACACTGCAGGTTGTGGAAGCTGAGGGAAAAGACAATGGTGGGGCCATGAAGGCGGCTTTGTGAGTGTGCTCAGGGCCTCGGATGACGTCATCTTTTCCTCTGCGACCCCTGACTCCACCTGCATGCCAAGCCCATCCCCACACCCAGACTGTCATCCAGGAAGTGTGGGAGAGCAGCGTACCTCACATGGCTCTGCTGTTCTATCCTCAGACATGTAAGGGGGTGCCATCTTATTATTTTTCTTGTCTTTTTTTTTTTTAGTTAATAGTTGTGCTTTGTGTTATTCATTTATTCATTTTTCTGTTTGTATCTATGTGCATACATGTTTGAGTGTTAAGTGTGCGTGCAGAGGTGTGGGTGTGTGGAGGCCAGAAGTGTTTTAAGTGTTTTCCTTGTTTCTTCTGCACCTCATGTATTAAAGCAGGTCTCTCTTTGAACCTGGAGTTCACTGATTCAGGTTGGCTAGCCAGGCAACATGTAACAAGATCCTCCCATTTCTGCCTACTCGGTGCTGGAGTTACAAACACGCGTGGGTTCTGAGGGTCACTCTGATTCTTTTGCTTGTGTGGCATATACTTGACCAACAGCAATACCTCCCCAAGCCCCTTGGCTTTTTGGAGAGAGGGTTTCAGTGAAGGAGGGCTTCAGACTCACTATGTAGGCAAGAGTAATCTTGAACTCCTGATGCTCCTGCCTCCACCTCCTAGGGGCTGGGATCACAGACACACACAGCTGTGCTTTACTAATAGTTTCATTTATTATTCATCTCTTCCATCCTAACCCTTGCCTCTGCTAAGAAAACATATCTTCAAAAGCTCTAGCATGGATTAAGAGGAATAGGTGTGGGGAGGAGAGAAGGGAGGGGCAGCGGCTATGTGTGTCACTTTCAGGGCTGCCTGAGCAGCACAGGGCGGGGCAGTGGCAGAACAGAAAGTGTGCTGGAGGCCTCAGGGCCAGTCACCAGCAGTCCCAGGCAGTGCTTAAGGACTCTGAAACAGGCCGTTCTGGAGGCAGCAACACTGGGTCTGGACAAGCGAGTCATTCTTCTGTGACAGGGTCCTAAGCAGGATGGCCAGGAGATGAGAAGACAAGTCCGAGGGTGGAAAACTGGGGCTGGGAGGTCTTTGCACAGATCGTCTTGTGCCAAGCAAGGGATCAAGAAGTACAGCATCTTATGTGCTAGCTCCAGGGGAGAAGCGGGACAGTGTCGCCAGGAAGCTACCACACACTGGGAAGCAGTCGCCAAGAAGCTAATCAAAAGATGTTGCCAAATATCTTGGGACTGACAATCATAGCCCCTTAGGGTGAGAAGAGATGGGATCTCAGGTTCGGAAGCTGCAGCTCCCCCACAGTCCTGGCCCCAGACCATTACTGGCTCTGCTCGATCCTGGTTCCTTCTCTGTTATCAGGGATTCAGGGAAAGCCTTGGATCAACCCAGCCCTCTACAGAATCTCTCCCTAAAGAAGACCAGCTAGTGAAGAATGGCCAAAGCTGAGGCTCCAAGGTACAAATCCAAACCTCCCAGGAATGCTCTGTCCCTGCAACAGAAGGTAGGAAAGTGTTGGCTGGCCGTGGGGGACTCTGGAGGAAGATGTGTTGGGGTTAGCTGGCGTCTTCCGGGAGCACCTCTCCTGAGCCCTGGAAGAGACCATGTCTTGGCCAGGCACTCCATGGACCAGAGTGAGCGCCTGCTCCAGGCCCTCCATTCTCTAGTGTCACCCACGCCCTTTAGCATGCATAAGAGTCCCTCTTACCCCACGTCTTCCTTTCCTTCCTGTCCTACGATGGTCCGCCCCTTCTTCCTTGGTCACATGCACATTTGTACTGATGCATCGGAGGGCAGAGGTCTACTTCACCGACATTCCTATGGCATCGTTTGCTTTGGTTGTTAGATGCACTTTCTCATTGTCCCAGAGCTCACAATAAAGCCAGGCTGACTGGCCAGTGAGTCCCGGCGATCTTGTACTTTACACAGTCAGTTCCCAGCCATGGGAGTCACTTCTAAGTAAGTAGTTTTCAGATGTGCAGTCATTACCTAAAACCTCGCTGCTCAAACCTCGTCCTCTGCAAAGTAGCGATGTCAGCATCACCTGCAGGCCCAGCTAGGCAGCCAGAACCCAAACCTGAGTGCAGCAACATGCTCTGATGAACACACACAGAGTGTTGGAGGCGTGCAGAACAGGGCAGGCACACTGTTCCAGCAGACAGTGCTCGTCTTCCCCCAGGACTGGGAACCTGTGTCTGGGCCAGCGGAACAGACGAGGGCAGCTTGTCTTTCCTGAGACTGAAGGACTAGCAAGGCAGCCTGAGGCTCAGGGTGGACACTGCAACCATGCTTGTGCTTCTCCGTGTGAGCTGGGAGTTGTTGGAATCGTTCCCTTTGGTGTAGTGAGACAAATATATCACTTGGGATTCTTTCACTCCATCTTCACAAAATAGTTCCAGAAATAAAGAGTCATCCAGAAGCTTAGGAGAACTGAGACGAAAACTCTGGGACAGGGAATCTTGGTCCAAATAGGATTTTCGCTGGCGTTGCTAATTAAGATTCTCTTCAAAACTAGGCCAGCCCATGTTCTGTAGCTGGCAGTCTGCTCAGAATCTCTCTGTAAACACGCAGTGGCTTGTACAAACAGGGAGGCTTTACTTTCCTATCCTAAAGAGGGCCTGAAATAAATCCCAGACAACTCTTGGAGTTTGCCTTGCTATAAAAATAGTGGAACTCATTGAGAGATGCCTCGTCCCACTCAGACAGGCTGGCTGGCTAATTGGCCCTGGGACCAGCTTGGGGTGGGTTGGCTTTACCCAGTCTGTCGAGCCTAGTCTGTCTTCGCTTTGCATTCTGGGCATTTAAAACTTTACACTGAGGACATTCCAGTGTTCATACAGTGGAAGGAGCCTGCAGCACTCACTCAGGCCTGGACCAACCCTAGATCTGTACTTGGCTTTAGTGTCTTCCTGGTCTTGAAGACATAACTGTCAGGATTCTGATCTCTGTATTATTGAGAGAAAGAATTTTCAAGTCTCCTCTATGGTCGTGGTGGCCATTCAGCCTAACATGGTGAGAAACTTGATGGAGCTAGACCAGGAGAGCTAGACGTGAGTCCCCAACCTGAGCTGTGAGCTTTGCCTGATCACTGTCATGAGCAATCAGTATGAGCTGGCTAGGTAAGAAGTCTATTCCCGTGAGTCACTGGCCTGACTCCTATCCCAGCCGGCCTCTTCTGAGGAAAGGGCCTCCACCTTTCCTGTTTGCTGTGCTCGTCTCTGCAGATTCAGCAGCTAGACCAGTACCTGGCATACATTGGATTTTGCTAAATATGTGAGGACTGACACATAGCTTGGATCATGCAGCTTTTGGGGTAACAAAAGGAAGTGATTCCTCTTTGGGTAACTCCACTTCTCTGTCAATCGAAGACTGTCTGCAGAGATCCTGTGCTACTGTCCCTTGCTCACGAGGCTCCTCCATTGTTTGCTGAGAGGGCTCCGGTAGGGAAGCTTGGAAGCCATGGAGCAGGCTGTGCTCACTGGCATCTGTCTCTAAAGGATGCTTAGTGGAACAGTCACTGGCTCACCTTCTGCATTAGGTCCTGGTCTCACTGCAGCAACAGTACCCGGCAGAAGGGCAGCAGGCAGCAGGCAGGCAGGCAGACAGGCAGACAGGGAGGTAGGCAGACAGGGAGGCAGGCAGACAGGCAGACAGTCAGGCAGGCAGTCAGGCAGCAGGCAAGCAGGCAACAGGAGACAGGCAGGCAGGCGGCAGGCAGGCAACAGGAAGGCAGGCAGGCAGGCAGCAGGCAGCAGGTAGGCAACATGCAGACAGGCAGACAGGCAGGCAGTCAGGCAGCAGGCAGGCAGGCAGCAGGCAGCAGGTAGGCAACATGCAGACAGGCAGACAGGCAGGCAGTCAGGCAGCAGGCAAGCAGGTAACAGGAGACAGGCAGGCAGACAGGCAGACAGGCAGCAGGCAGGCAGGCAGCAGGCAGGGAGACAGCAGACAGCAGACAGGCAGGCAGGTAGCAGGCAGGTAGCAGGCAGGTAGCAGGCAGGCAGACAGGCAGTAGGCAAGCAGGTAACAGCAGACAGGCAGACAGGCAGCAGACAGCAGACAAGCAGGCAGGCAGCAGGCAGACAGACAGGTAGGTAGACAGGCAGCAGACAGGCAGGCAACAGGAGACAGGCAGACAGGCAGACAGGCAGACAGGCATCAGGCATCAGGCATCAGGCAGGCAGGCAGGCAGGCAGGCAGGCAGCAGGAAGGCAAGTGTTGTTTATCATGGCAAGGATGGCACAGCTCCACGATGGTCCCCATTTCTCCTTGCCTCTGTCTCCACACCTTTGACCCAAGCCCAGAAAGAGCCCATCCCCTATCCAACCCCTGCACCTTCCCTCATCCTTTGGCAAGGTATTCTGAAGGAAGAACTTCCAGCTACTGAATTTACATCATTTTCCAACTGTGCTTCAGATGTCATCTTAAAATTCCATTCACACTGTGAGAGGAAACAGTTTCAGCAAAATAAAGGGGTGGAAAATCTATTTCCTTTATAGGCCCGTAATACCCACCCTGCCAGTTCTCAGGGAATCAGGGAATCAGCGAATCAGCTCAACAGACGTTATCTGGCATGACCTCTGGCGGTGTCAAAGAAGACGTTCAAAACACAGTGTAACGTGTCTCAAAATGGCCAGAGGAGAAGATTTGTAGATCTACCTAACGTAAACCGAAGACCGGAAGTTTAACAAGATAGATGTGTTAGTTTTCTGATAAATACTCTACATCATAGGTGTGCAGACCATTTGTCATCACAAGACAAAGTACCTGTGTGTACGTGTGCCTGTGTGTGCCTGTGTGCAGAGGACAGAGGGTAACCTTGCACTGTTCATCAGATGCTGTCAACTTGTTCTCCGAAGCTCTCCTCGGCCAGCACTTGCTGATCGGCCAGGCCAGGCAGCCTGGCCACAGAGAATCCCCCCTCCCCAGCACAAGTGAGCACCATCACATGGGACACATTTAGCTG
The DNA here is from genome assembly GCA_010120015.1 of Rhombomys opimus. Classification (NCBI taxonomy): domain Eukaryota; kingdom Metazoa; phylum Chordata; class Mammalia; order Rodentia; family Muridae; genus Rhombomys; species Rhombomys opimus. The sequence goes on from REGO01000129.1 coordinate 3,518,498, forward strand.
CATCCAGAAGACGAAGTTCAGATCTGTGTTTGAACAGTGAGGACTTTACCGAACGAGCTGTAACTTCATGTTCTCAAAAAGAAAGACGACGAAGCCACAAAGGCCTGGCCATGGGGGTAACGGGCTGTACACCCTGCACGCCCTCCATTTCTTCAGGTAGGCTCAAAAGCCGCCGCTCGATGTGTCCGGGAAGGTGGGCTCGTGGTGCTGTCCAGGACGCCACTGTTACTGTACACTGACTGGTCAGGCAGAGAAACCCGGGCAGCGTTGCAGCACCGCTGATGGTTGAAGAAGTGCCATTCTGGGTTCAGGATGCACCCAGAAAAACTTCACACGATGGGTACACGCTTGTGATCCCGGTGCCTGGAAGACCAGAAGGACTGTGACTCCAAGGGTACTCTGTCTTTTTTTTTTTTTTTTCAGTGGGGAAACAGGGTATCAGCCAGTGTCAGTTTCTTCGGGAAGCTGGTCTTCAGTTTCATCATTTTCAAAGAGCAAAACTGATGGCAGTTGTGGGTAGAAAAGTGCATAAGCTGAAGTCATTTCCATCAGCAGAGTCTGGAGAAGCCCCTGAGGAGATTCTTGGAGCGGTTATCTAGACAGGATGCCCACAGTGCTTAGCAGCTCTGATACGCTGGCATGGCTGGGCAGTGTGGGACAGAAGGTCTGCGCTCTGTCTATAAATGCTCTCCCATCAGCCGTCAGGAAAGCTGGCTCGGCAGGCGGGGTTCAGTCTTGGACTCATAGTGCTGGTGACTGGGAGGGTTGTGGACATGGCCTGTCCTTGCTATCTGCTTCCTCGGAGTCACCGCTTTGAGTCTTATCATTCCCAGCTTCAGGAGAAAATAATACGATCTAAAGGCAAACCAGTTTGGAGACCCTCGTTGCATTGTTCAAGATCAAGTAAGAGAGTAGGGGCCATGGAGGCGGCTCAGCTGGTGAAGTGCTTGCCTTGCAGACACAAGAACCAGAACCATGTGAAAAAGCTAAGTGTGGTGGTATAAACTTGTGATCTTAGTGCTGGTGAGGCAGGGACAGGCACCCGGGCCTTCCTGGCCAGACAGTCCTAGCAGAATTATCACGCCCTAGGCCAAGGAGAAACCCAAATCTTGAAAAGTGGCACTTAAGGTGGTCCTCTGGCCGCCACACTCATGTACATGCACATGCACCTCCACACATATGTGCACACACACTAACACAACATATACCAAAGGGATGAAAGAAAAAAGGAAGGGAGGAGGAAAGGAAGGAAGAGAGAAAGGAAGGAGGTAGGAAGGTAGGAAGAGAGAAAGAAAAGAAGGAAGAAAGGAAGGAGGAGAAGATAAAAGGAAGGAGGGAAGGAAGAGAGGAAGGGAATGAAGGAAGGAAGGAAAATAGTAGTTGACACTCATCTGGCCCTCCCCTTGGCTACCGCACAGACCTATGCTTCTGTCTTTGGACAAACCTTGGAATGCTAAGACACTAAAGATAATATTGATACAACTTATACCATGCCATTGAACCTTGACACTTCTGAAATAGTATTTTCTGGGTTAATTGGTCACATTACCTGTTAGAGTAGACATCAAGAAGCAGACCCAGAGGTAAGCACATTTTGATCTGGGAGAAGCAGCAGAGCAGATCATCTGAAGAGATGCCAGGAAGCCAGACTTCCACAGGAGACCTCCAAACAGCTGCTCGGAACCTGTCTTCTCTGAGAAAGACTCTGAATTATTGCCTCTTCTAATCACCAGATTTTCAGCTTGATCACCATGGCTAGAGCCTTACAACTTGAGCCCTCCCCCAGGTCACCTCTCATTGGGTTGGCCTGCCTCCCTGGCCTCACCCAGTCCAACTCTCTGGGTTCTCCATGGCTAGAGAAGGAACTGCATTGGTCCGAGGGCACCCACCTAGCACATGGAAATGTTCGCAGACTTGGTCAGGTAGATGGTTTTGTAGGTAAAGATACTTGCAGCCAAGCCTAATCACCTGAGTTCAGTCCCTGGGTCCCACATGGTGAAGGAAAGAACCAGCTCCCGCAAGTTGTCTTTTCACTTCCACTTGGGTGCTTCCACACTACAAAATGAATAAAAATTACAAAGAAATGTGTTTAAACTCTGGGTTTCTAATCTCTAACAGGCAATGAAAGCCAGGTAGAGTGATGAAGCCTCATCTAGATGGATGTTAATACAGTAATCACACCTGGTTCTTCTCCAACAGAAAAGTCTCTTGTGATCTACTGACAGGTTGGGTGACATTTTGCCTGCAGGGGTCTGTGTGAAGGGAAACACCATGTAAAGTGCTCGTTTTAGCTGCGACGACCATGACTCTATGGAAACAAGGCAGCCGGGCAAGTGTTCAATGGCTAAAGTGCGACAGCAATGAAACCTGGAGGAGAGAGGAACTGTGATGATGGGGCATGCACATGGCCTCTGCATTGGCTGCAGAGTCATTGATGACCTGAGATGGAGACATATTGGTTGAGTTCACGGAACAGCTTAGATAGAGAAGGGGCCATCTGGGTGTCCCATTGTCTGGGTATGGTCAACTTGGTCCTCTTAATAATACCTTGGCATTTCTCTGCATGCTCAGGTGGAATAACTGGACAAGATGAATTTAAACAGCGGTTGTTGTCTTCGTCATCATTGTCAGGAGACACGAGAGGCTCAGGAGCTCCGTTCTGAGATCTCTGCATGCCTGAGTGTAAGAAGGGGGCAGAGCACATGGTGCTGGCCCCATCTCCATCTGTGATGCTCGCTGAAGAGCTGAGGCCCACGCGCTATGTGTGGCAGATGGCCAGGCTGCTCTCTGAGTGCAGGGTGTGTACATGTGTTTACATAACACAAATATGCCCCAGCAGCTGCCTGCCTGTCTCCTGACAGAGTGGGAGACACCGCCTCCTGAGGTCAGCCGCCTGGGGCGTTGCTGTGTCACCTCTGACATCCATTGGGGGAGACAGACCACCAGGTTCTAGTCTCAGTTACCCCTGTGCCACCTTTGCCCTAAGGAGCCAAGAAGCCAACTTTCGCTGTTGTGTTTAGAGTGCCGGGGTGGAACCCAGATCCTGCACAAGGAACGAAACCACACCCTGGCCCCCAGCCTTGCTCCTTCACTCCTTGATCACATCAAGTTGCACAGTTGGGACGACAGATTGGAGCTGAGGAGGTCTGAAAAGGAAGGGTAGCTATTGATCTCAGAGAAATGAACTGGATACTCCCAAGAATCAGCCAGATGCAGGCTCCTGCACCACACTTTTAACTTCAGGAGACCAAATATACCTTCCACCCACCCAGCTGTCTTCTAGACTACGGCACTGTCACACTGAGGGACCTGACTGAAACAGTTTGTGACAGTGTGTAGGAGAGGCACTTTTACCGAGAACTGAGTGTAAGTAGATGCACCGCCAAGGCTTTCTCTAAAGATGTAATTAAAGATGCGGTGGCGCACACCTTTAATTCCAGCACTGGGGAGGCAGAGGCAGGCAGATCTCTTTGAGTTCAAGGCCAGCCTGGCCTACAAAGCGAGTTAAAAAAGTAATATTCTCTACAGCACATTACTGCAAATACATACAGTGTAGTATGCACACTTCAGTGTGTCTGCACCGTAGAGTTTACTCAGATTTTGTGGTAGGAAAGACTTCACCAGTGTCCTTTCATGTGCATTCCAGAATCAGGTGGCTGCATCCTCTGTGCAAACATGATAGTGACAAGCAGGGTTCTCCTCGGAGTGTGAGGGTAATGACACGGGGTTTTGGTTTGTGCATTAGGGAGGGTACGGTAAAATATTAAACAGTGAAAATGTCCGTGGCCCTTTGGCTCGCTGTACAAAAATCATAAATGCAGCCATCTCCCTAAGCACGCACATCTCCTAGTAGTCTTAAAAGCTCGGCTCTGCTTTTAAATAGCATGCAGAGGCAGAGCACGAGTCAGCCTGTCTCTCCTAACTTCTGTGATCAGAAGGAGGTCACTGCTCCCTGGAATAGTGGCTTTGTACCGTTGGGTGGAGATGGTTTCTCTGTGGGGTGCAGGAGGGAAGCCACCCTGGCTTTCTGGAGTATGCAATAATAGTGTCCACTATGGGATGAGCCCCAAGATTCCTGCATTTTTCTTAATTTTAATTCGTGTGTGTGTGTGTGTGTGTGTGTGTGTGTGTGTGTGTGTGTGTGAACCACGGAAGAAAGCCAATAAGCAAGACTCCCCTGCAGTTTCTGCTTCAAGCTCCTGCCTTGGCTTCGTGATGACAGACTGTAACCTGCAGGCCAAATAAGGCCTCTTCCCCTACGTTACTTTCGGTCAGTGCTTGGTCACAGCCACAGAGATGCAAAAGCAATACAGGTCCCATGCAGAAGGCATGGGCTCGTGGGAGTGAGTGACAGACATAGTAGCTTACTGCTTCTCCCAGCTGGGGAAGCCAGGCACCGTGAGAAGGTCTAGAAGACACCGTGAAGGAACCCAGGAGAGCAGTGCACTTCTGCACGGTAACGGTCCACATGGGAAAATCTCAAGAGCAACAGCACTAGCTGCCAAGGTTAGAGACTGTGTTTCCACCATCTAAACTCACCTCCTTAGGTAGGCATTATCGTCTCATTTTCAGATGGAGATCACAGAGCTGGGACTCTGTGGTGTGGTGTTGTGTGTGTGTGTGTGTGTGTGTGTGTGCACGCAATCACATGTGTGTGCATGTGAGTGATTGAAAATGCATTCATGTTGTTCTATCAGTTTGCTTCCCTGGGATGGTGACTGCTGACTGGCTTCATCTGTGAGATTAATGATGCACACCTCTGGGTGTGTCCGTGACAGTGCTTCCATCATCAGACCGTGAAAACTCAGAAACCCCAGTGCTATGTTGCACAGATGGACTCAAACTTCTCCTAGCTTTTGGGAAGGGTTAAACTGTGGAGGGTCCTGGATAGAGCAAGTGGGTCACTTGAGGCACGTCTTAGGGGGTGTGTTTTGCCCTGGTCCCTATGTTCTAGAGCACCATTTTGTTTGCTGTCCACCACAATGTGAGCTGTTGTGCTCTGCCCTCCCCACCACGATGGACTAAACCTTCTGAAGCCACGAGCAAAGCACAAGCTTCCTTGCTAAGCTGCTAATGTCGGATATTTTGTTACAGTGATAGCACACTCTCTTCCCAGTTCCTTCAGGCCTTTATTGATAAGCAACCTCTGTTTCCTCCAGGCCCAGCCTTCCACAATGCCTCGAGGGGTCTGGACAGAGGGCAGTGAGAAAAGGAATCTTTGTTTCCATATGCTGGCTCCTCTAGGAAAGAGGACCTGCTGCCTGTGAGAGTCCGTAGAGAGTGGGATTGCCATTGGCCACCTCTCTCATCATCAATAACACCTCTTAACAGAACTTTTTAATACAAAGTTGTATAAGAAAAAATAATGTAGCTAAGCTGGGTGTGTAGAGTGCCTGTGTAGCATGAAGCACTGGCTCTGTCCCCAGAATTTCAGAAATGGTGTGTGGTGGTGCAGGCCTGGAACCCCAGAACTCAACAGCTGGAGGCAGGAGGATCAGAGGTCCAAGGCCTGGTCCACTATGCAGCCTGGGCTGTATGAGATCTTCTAGATGGGGTACAGGGACCATAAACTGAGACGTGAGAGCAGCACGCTGTAGCTAACTCTAACCCACCCACGCTTGGCGGACTAGAAAGCTCCGCAGTGGTGGCTTACAACAAATTCATCCGTTATGCTCTGGAGGTCAGAAATCTGCAACTGAGGTGTTGCCAGCGTGCTTCCTTCTCCAGGGAGACGGTGTGTCTCCTCTCCTCCCCTGGCTGTGGTCACATCACTCCCTTCATTGTGTGATTCTCCGTTGGCAGTCTTGCTTGGCTCTCCTGCGGACCCTTGTCTGTATCCCTGGCCCGCTGAGGTAATCCAGCAACGTCTTCAACCACGTCTTTAAAATGTCTTGGCTGTGAAATTAACTTTTCTCTTAAGACCTGGACACCTCTGAGGGTACTCAGCCCGTCATTGGTAGTCCCTGATACTGCTAGCTCATCTCCACCAAGACTTAAGCAGCGCTACCTGCTAAGTCCGGCTGAGCGATAGTGTCAGTCCTGCCCAGATCCAGCATCTCCTTTAGCTTTTTCTGTCACAACTTAGTTCTCGGCCCACCCCCGCTCTCCTTGAATCCTCCTTCTGCGAGGCTTTGCACTGAGCTTCCGGTGCACACGTTGTTCAAGTTCATTTAAACACAGCAGCACTTGTCATGCTAAGAAGGATTTGCTGCCTGCTGATAACTGCACAATTCTACTGCGTTATTCACCAGCAGCTTGGCTGTGGGCCCCAGCATCTTGCCTTTCTGCTTGAGTTGGAGCAATTTGGGCCTCTTGATCTCTCTACAGTGCTACACTCAGGGAGGTTGGGGACCTCATAGGCAGATGGCAAGAGGCTTCCTGAAACACACTTCTCCCCTCAGAGCTGGCAAGAGGGCTCAGCTCAGTCCCTGGGATCCACACAGTAGAAGGGAAGAAGCCGGTCCTGCAAAGTGACCTTTGACCTCCTCGTACACATTGTGGTGTTTGCGCATATTCATGTGCATATGCACAGAGTGCACACACAGGGAATAAGCAATTCTTTTAAACTATCCTCTCTGGATGGTGAGGATTATTCTGTTCGACTTACATGGCTGCCAGCTTATGAGTGGCTAAAGGAAATGTGCTACTTATCTAGTCATCAAAAGCCTCATGCCCCACCATCTGCAGCAATGTGGATAGAACATTGTAGATATTTATGTTAAGTGAAATAAGCCAGGCACAAAAACACAGATATCTCACGGTCCCACACATATGCGAGTCTGAGGCAGTCACTCTCATGGAGCTCAGTGTAGAGGGGTGGTTTTCAGAGGCTTCGGAGGAAGAGCGGCTGACCAAGGGCGCTGTCTTGCTCAGGGTTGTTGTAGCTGTAATGAAACATCATGACCAAAGCACCTCAGGGGGTGGAGGGAGGATTTATTTGGCTTACTCTTCTATGTCCCTGTTCATCACTGAAAGAAGTCAGGACAGGAACTCACACTGGGCAGGAACTGGAGGCAGGAGCTAACACAGAGACCATACAGGAAGGGTGCTCACTGGCTTGCTTCCTCTGGCTTGCTCAACCTGCTTTCTTAGAGTACCCAGGGCCACCAGCCCAGGGACAGCACTACCCACAGTGGCTGGCCTTCCCCCACCAATCACTGATTAAGAAAATGCTCTATCTGCTTGTCTACAGCCTGATCTTATGGAGGTGTTTTGTTTTGTTTTTGTTTTTGTTTTTGTTTTTTAACTGAGATACTCTTCTCTCAAAGGCCTCTGGTTAGTTTCAAGTTGATGTAAAATGAGCCAGTATACATACTTAAGCCAGAATTGAGAATTGGGCAGGAGTAAGAACATCTTGTGTGTTCTGCACATCTTGGGACACTAGGTGTGATGTGAACATCTCAAAAAGCCCAAAGAAGGGGTCTGAATGCTCCTACCACAAAGAGGTAACAATTGTTTAAGGAGAGAGAAGTAATAACTTGTGTGTTAATCTATCACTTGGGCTCCATCAGCAAGTACAAATTTTGGATGTGTCCGTGCCAGTTAAAAACACTTCAGAGAGGGTTTACACGGGGCCTTTCCTGCAGAGGTTTTGGGAGCTGGCCTAGAGATAAAAATTGAGTAGTAGCTACGTGATGTTATGTGACTAGGGTGCTAACAAACATACTCACAGCAGACCAGGGCAATGACTCCATCACAGCCCACCTTGGTGAACCAGTGGGTTTATTGAGGCTGTGGACCAGAGCATGAGGTGACGGGTTACTGACAGGAGCATGGTTGCCGCAAAGGTAGCCGCCTCACTGCAAAGCCAGCTACAGCATAGTGTCAGCTCATGAAAGCTGCACCCAGGCATGCCCTTACATAGTAGGCAGTCCACTGGAGTCTCTTCCCTCCAGCTGTTGCTACTGCTTAAATGGCCTTGGGGAGGGGCTGTGAATACTCAGCTTTTTGAGTTTCCTGAGCTTTGTGAGTTTCCTTAACTTCCTGCATGCTATGCTTCTCCTCCTCCGTTCTCCCTCCATCGAAGAATGTTGCCCTTAGGGCAATCACTATATCACAGAGGGAGAGCAGCACTTCCAGTAATGAGTGATAAACAAGATCCATGGCTTTGCCTGGGCCATCTGGAACTGTCCGCAGGATTTACTTCCCCAGCTCCCCTTGTTCCTGCAGGTGAATTTTCACATTGCAAGGTAGAAAATTTTACCTGGTGCTGGGATTTCTGGACAAAGGATGAGAACAGGCAAGCATCATTTTGGGAGGAGTTGGGTCTAGGGACTCCTAACTTGTTTCTATTGCTTTTGAGGAGAACACGAGAAGGGTGACACCCTCAGGTTCTCTGGGATGGCTGACAGGTGCTGGTTACTGCCATCTGGGAGGTGGGGAAATGGGGATGTATGTGGAACATAGAGAGAGACCAGGAAGAAAAACAGAAAGAGAACTGCTTCTCCAAGCTTTTTATTTAAATCCACTGAACAGTTGGAAGATAATTATGCTAAATACCCTCTGTTTACCAGTTATTATCACGTGGCCATGATTGCACTGTGTCGCTCTCTCACACACATATGTGTTTTCCATTCTTATATCTGAATGACAGCATCACAGGGCACAGCCAATCTCTAAGCAGCCAAAGATTTCTTTTGTAGCTGTTATTTTCCAATACATGAGAGGGGAAGATTTTAACAGTTTGCAATTTTTCTGTGAGAATAGGAAAATTGTAGGAGCAGGAGCAATGCCTGGAGCTAGTTAGAATCTTCTTGGTGCAAATTATTCTGTAAGAGGCAGGGCTTGCTATATTGTGGTATTTCCCCTAATGGAATTTACTTATGCATTGTAATAGCAGAAATTCTCTACCCAGAGAGTAATCTCAAGGAACTTTGTGGTGTGTGTGTGTATGCGTGTGTGTGTGTGTGTATGCGTGTGTGTGTGTGTGTGTGTGTGTGTGTACACGAACCCATGAGTACATGTATGGAGATTATTGGTGCTAGATTTTAAACTGTAGTGTTCTTAGGACTCATCACCACACACACACACACACACACACACACACACATTCATATGCACACTTTGACTTAGAGGAAGAAAGATACAGTTGTAAAGAAGATTCTGACAGAGGAAGGATGGCATTAGCAGTCAGGGCCATTCAAGCTACAGTTTAAAAATGAATCTCTTCAAAACAAAATAAACAAGGCCTAGTGGCTCACACCTATAATTCCAGCCCTTTGGAGGGGGAGGCAAGAGCTTCAGAGGTCTAATGTCCTTCACTACAAGGCCAGCCTGGAGTATAGGAGGTGCTCTTTCAAATACACACACACACACACACACACACACACACACACACACACACACACCACAGCACAGCGCAGGATTTTATTCTTTACTGTTTTCATTTATTTTCTGATTGAGACTTGCAATGTAGACCAGGCTGGCTCTGAGCTCAAGATCTTCTTGCCTTAGCCGCCTGCATGCTAGGATGATAAAATATACATAATTTTAGTTTGAAGACAGGTCTGGGGAGCTTGGGAGGATTAGTGGGAAAATGCTCGGTGTGCAGGTGTGAGGACCTGTGCTCAGAGCCCAGGTGCCCAGGTAAGAAGCCAGCTGCAGCGGATCGTAATCCAGTGCTGGGAAGTGAGGCAGAGACATCCCATGGACTCCCTTGCAGCTATGCCACCCAATCAGGTGTGCTCCGGATTTAGTGAGAAAACCACTCTCAATAATTAAGCAAGGGATCAACAGAGGAGCAGACAGGTTAGGCTGACCTTCACCCTTCTTACACACTCTCAAGAGCATGCACACCCACATACGTGCACACACACCCAGAAGCCTTCACTCACTTGTTCATCTGTAACGTTGGTGTGTCAAAGGCTGCCTATTTCTGAGCCACATGACTAATCTCATAGACAACAAAGGAAAGGGCTGCCACAAGTGAGAAACCAATGGGCTGTAGTGGTCTCTAACTCCTGTCCAGGGGAGTGTGCAGAGCCCAAGTCAGGATGGTTGTCCACACTCCCCTCTTTTTGTCACCAGAGGAAAATGCCAGCACTGAAGAGCCAGACAGAATGGTGAATTTTCAAAACTACGTGTAATAGATCTGAAAAATCACGAGGCTGAGGAGTGGCCCAGGCAGTGGAGCACTTGCCTTGAAATTGCAAAGTCCCAAGCCCAACTCTCAGAGCCCACGTGGCAAAAGCCAGGCACACTTTGCCTGTAGTCCCAGCTCTGGGGGATGAAGGAAACTGCTGCTCCCTCACCAGCAGAAGAGCACAGCTGGAAAGCTACAGGCCCGAGAGAGACCTTTGACAAATTGAAAGAGGCCTAAGGAGCGATGCCCAAAGTTTACCTTTGACTTCCACATATATGAGCACACATGTACATGTGTACACACAAACATGCATACATGTGTACACGGCACACAAGATAAACTCTGTGTTCCATGCTTTCAATTCTAGTCCTGGAGACGTTCTAGCAGCTTTGTAGGAATCCCATCTCCTGCGAAGCTGAACCCGGGCCATACTGCATGCACATTCTACAGCCAATCTGTTCCACAATTCTGGTTGACATTGTCCAGCAGGGAAAATTAAAAACCTCCAGCTCCTTGTCAGGGTGCTAAACATTAGCTAACGGTGTTACAGTGTTGACCAGAGGCTCTCCTTAGAGGGCCCTGGAGGAACAGCAGCATCTGTACGTCTTTCTGATGGCAGAATCTACAAGGCTGGTGGAAGTCCAGGGCAGCATGCAGAGGACCAATATGCACCCAGAGATGTTCCTCAGAGCGAAGTTTTGCAGCAAGTGAGTAGGAAGCATTCTTGCCTTCTTCAGAGGCTATTTGAGAGAACACGGGCACATAGTAAGAGCTGCTGGATGGTGGAAATTATCTCTGCATCTTCCATCTTTGTTTGTTTTTTAGAAAAAGGGGAAAAAAAGACCATTTACAAATTTTTGACATGCTAAATTTCTCAGTGCTAGCGCCACTGTGGGTAGAGCACCTAGCTGGCTGTAATGAACTCTGTAAAGTTCTCTCTGTGTGGCAATGCAGCTGTGTTAACGAAGGCTCAGGAGGGTTTACTGATGTCTGTGCTCTGCTGACTTAAAAAGTATTTGATGGGGTCTGTGCATTGTAGTGTGTCTATCCTGTAACATATAACGAAAACATGCGTATAAGTGAGTCTATACCATGTGTGTCTTCCTGCTTCTGGGATACCTCACTCAGGTTGTTCTTTTCAAGTTCCATCCATTTGCCTGCAAATTTCATGATTTCCTTGTTTTTAATGGCTGACTAGTATTCCACTCGGTAAATGTGCCACAGTTTCTTTATCCATTCTTTGGCTGAGGGACATCTAGGTTGTTTCCACTTTCTGGCTATCATGAATAAAGCTGCTGTGAGCACAGACCGAAAGAAGATAAGTCCTATGAACACCTTAGACTTCATGTGGGCACACTAGCTAGGGGGGGGGGGGGGGGGAATCTCTGACACGGACTATGTTGCCTGTTTTTTTGATCACTTCCCCCCAATGGGACTTCCCTACCAGGCCACAGGGGAGGAAGATGAACTCATGGGAACCAATGAACTGGGGTGTCTGGGTAAAGGGGCTCCCCTATTCTGAGAATAGAGGAGAGGGGATTCGGGAGGGAGGGTGAGACTGGGAGGAGAGAAGGGAGGGGCCTATGACCAAGACGTAAATTGAATTAATTAATAAAAAAGAAAAACCCCATTTGATGAAGTTCACCAGTTTCTCATGGTGTATGGACAGCACTAAAGCCCAGCAACTTTCAAGCTGTTCTTTCTCCACAACACACTATTTGAAACATGATTAGTTTTCTCAGTGTTTTCTTTTTTCCTTTCTGAGAAAGAGTGTGCTATGTCCCAGTCTGTGCTTGAACTCTCTGAGTGGCTGAGGATGACTTTGAAGTTCTGATCTCTCTGCCTCCATTTCCTGAGTGCTGAGATTGCAAAAGAGCACTACCACACCAGCCAAACCCAGCTTCCTTAGGGCTCGGTGTCTCCACCAGCCAAGCCCCAGCCTGCCCCAGTCTTCCTTTCTTCCACTTTATCTTTCACTCATCGATGCTGTTGGGGTCCCTGTAAGAGCAGAGGGTAGGGTGCAAGTGTCTGGATTGCTACTGAGAGTTGATGGAGAAAGCAAGCACGCACTCTGCTCAGAGAACCTTCTGGGTGAGGAGAAGTTTCTCTCTTCCCCACAGCTTCTCTAATGCATTTGCTGGCCTCATGACAGTGGAGAGGACACGTGCCAGGACAGTCGTGAGGTGCCTGAGCTTCCCATGCTATAGGCCAGGCTCCTGTAGATACACAGGTGTTAGATGTGAGTGTGCAGGACTCTCGATAGCTTATCACCTGTCGAGGTAAAACTGCTGCCAGGCTTGCCTTTCTAGAGTGGGGCCGTGACTGCACCATTTCCCAGGCAAAAATCTCTGCAGGAGCCTGCCTGCCTCTCTCTCTAAGCACCACAAGAAGCACCCTTCCCATCGTGTTCTTTGTACAACATCACAGCCCCCAAGGCCTCATGGGCCATGAGGTCTGGCCTCAGAGTGACGATGTTGAGAGGTAGTGCGTCCTTTGAGAGGCGTCTCATAATGAGGTGTCATCACGGGCTCACTCTTGTTTCCTGTCTCACTGTGGGATGACTTCCTCCCAAAGGCACATGGCTGCTGTGATGCCATGTGTCATGAATGGCACCTTCATCACAGCTGCACCGATGCTGGGGTCGTGCCCTTGAACATCCACCACCATGAACGAGACAGGGTTTCCAGGTTTCCCGTCTTACCTCTGACAACTTCCTTTCACATGCACACCAGCCCTTGGGATGCCATCTGTCGTGAATAGCATCTTCATCAGAGCTTCTGAGTCCATTCCCTTAAACCTCTACAACTACGAATTAAGCAATTCATTTTTCTTCATAAAAGCCCATCCTTGAGGGTTTTGCTATAGCAACACAGCATGGTTTTGTCTGATGTTTTTAACAGATCCAGGTGCTATAATACCCACTAGCACAGTTCTGCCTAGAGTTAGGAGTGGAGAACGATCAGTTTAGAGGGTTTGTGTGTGGAATACACGTGCAGATGAAGAAGAGGCTTTTTGGGTGAAGGGAAAGTATAGGCAAGGACACAGAGCTTGAAGACACGTGTTCTGAGCAAAGCTGCCCTGGGGCACAGTGGGCACGGTGGGCACAGTGGGCAGCTCCCCAATATCCGCAAAGTGGAACCCCTCAAGAAAAGGGGGAATAAGACTAAGGGATGAACTGTAGCAACTTTTGCTTGGCGGGGGGCTTTTGGGGGTGAAAGGCACTGTGGGTCCTCCAGTGGCCTGTCTGCTGGCACAGAAATTGATGTGTGTCCTTATGTGTTGCACAAGGGGATCTTTTGTGCAAGTAGGTGTGTGGAGGTGCATGTGTGTTAGAACATGTGTGTATGTGCCAGTGTGGAGGTGTCATTCTCAGTCTCAGGCACTTTGTTTTTATGACAGAATCCTGTTGGCCTGGAGTTCACCGAGTAGGCTAGACTGGCTATCCAGTGACCCCCAGGGAGGCTCTCCATTTGCATCCCCAGCATTAGGATACAGATGGTGTGTGACACCATGCTTTGCTTGGCCTCTTTGACTGAGTTCTGGAGATTATATGTAGGTATTCAGGCTTATAAGACAAGCTCTTTACTCCTGGAGCCATCCCTACAGCCCCACATAGGACCTTCTAAACAAGATTCTAAAAGATATCTTAGAAGAAAACTCCTTCTATCTCCCCAGTGCTCAAAAACCCAGCTCAGTTGCTCATTGGATGAGGTTTGTCTCCACCAGGCTCAGTCCTGGTCCTCAGTGTAATCATGTTGCTAGGTGACAGACTGTTAATGGGAATCTAGAGAAGAAGAACCCTCCTTCATGAATGGATTCATGTTTTTTCACCTATTCTGAAAGCTTAGTCTTCTTTCCTTGTCTTCTGCATTCTCCACCTTCCTCAGGACATGGAGCAGCACACAACAGAACCATTAGTCAAACCAGACCTCTTTTCTGTAATAAATGACCCACTCATAGGCATTGCTACAGTAACAGGAAGTAGACTGTGGCATCTTGGGTACTAGACACTGCCCACAGACAAGTAGACTGTTTGTACCATTCAACAGAGGATCAGGAGGAGTCAAATGCTGAAGGTCAATACACTTAGCTACATAAAGTCCTTGTCATTCCTGTTCTATTCCCAGGACCCCTAAAATATTTCAAGGTGAAAGGTAGTTTGGAATTGTCTCCAGGGACAGGGAGCAGGCACTGCGGTGCCGAAATCTGTGACTGTTGGCATGCCAGAGTCCTCCCGAGCTAGTGCCTTTGTGCATCTGAAGAGAAGGTCATCACTTCTTTTATGGTGTTGGACATAGGCAGCAAGAGTGGGAACTGAGTGCCTCCATCCTGTGCTTGGCTTCCTGAAGTGAAGGATTTTCCAGGTCTTTTGCTCAAGACTGAGTGAGTCATAGTTGGCCAGAGAAAAGCCCTGCAGCATAAAAGAACTCTGGCAGCTGCTTACGCTCCTTTACCACAGATGGAAGTTGAAATTCTGTGGATAGAGGTCATTGCGGATGCTGAAGCCTCCTCAACAAATAGACACCCAGGGCTAGAGATAGGGCTCAGTTTTGTCACACAAGCATGGAGACCTAAGTTCAGATACTGAGCACCCTTTGAAAAAGCCAGGAATGTTAATGTGTTCCTGTGTGGTGGACCCCAGAAGGTGGAGAGAGGCTGATCTCTGAAGTTTGATGGACAGCCAGTCTTTCTGAATCCATGAGCTCCGGTGCCTGTGAAAGATCTGTCCCTAAACATAAGGTGGACAGAGGGGACTGACACCTGAGGTGAGCTTCTGACCCCCACATTCACAAACACACATTCAAGTGTATCCACAAGAACATGTACACACACCACAAACACAACCGATCCAAGTCTTCTGTGTGTCTGTCAGCCGTGCCTCCTGACCTTCAGGCTGGACTGCCAGCGCTTTTGCTAAGAAAGTCCTGAGGGAACATGTTCTCTGTTGGGAGCTGGCTAGTGGCTGGAGGCTGTGAATGGGAGAGGAGAGTTGGTGTCCTTGAGCCTGTTTGCAGCTCAGTGGCCACACGCCTAGCTGTTCTGAAACCGCTGTGGTGTACATAGAACGGATGGTGGGAAGGATGCCGCTGTGGATATTTGGATGACAGTTCTCACCCTTCCATGATGAGCTTCTGCCGGCTCAGTGAGAAGTCTGCAGGTGGATGATGATTCTTGCACACAAAGCTCTACTGGAATGTTTCTGCTTATAGAAACATCCCAGCAGAACTAACTCTTCCTTCTCCATCTGCCTTGGTCTTCAGCTGTGTTAGCAGCTTTCTTCCTTCTCCTTTGCTGCTCCAGTCCTTCCCACATTGTCACTATACACATGTGAGCAGGACTCCATGTATTCCAGGCCAGGGTCACACTTGCTGCAGCTATGTAGTCAAAGATGACCCTGAACCTCTGATTCTCCTGTCTCCACTGTAAGCAGAAGCAGGTGACACAGTGCCTGGGCTATGTGGTTCTGGAGGTGAAACTCAGGGCTTCGTGCATAGCAGACAAGCTCTCTGCAGCTAAGCCACATCCCAGCCCTGATGGGGACACTTTTCAGGACTTGAAGCTTGACTTGAGGGCAGGGAACACAGAAGGATAGGTTCTATTTATTGATCTAGCTTCCAGAGGGAGTTTGAGATGATTACTGGGGCTAAACAATGTTGATACTTCTCTTTGTTTTAAATTCTAGGGCAGTTCTAGGAGTGAGGTTCTGCTGGGACATGGTAATTTGTCCCAGCTCAAGAGAATGGATGCCATATTTATGAGTTTAATGGAGAGAAAGGTTTTCGTTTCTTTTCCCTCTTTTCTTTCAGTTTTATCTGCATTTAGAGTCCAGTGATATTCCCAAGGAAAGACCAGATATTGATGGCTTTGTGCCAGTGTCTGGGAATCCTTTTCACCAGAGACTCCTGGTGCTATTTAAATAAATCCTTGTCTCTTCTTTTCCTGATCAGTGTTGAAGGCCTTGTGGGTTTTGGGAATGGCAGTCCAGTCTTCTGAAGGTGATGGCCTTTCTTAGTCCTGTCCACTGCAGGAGCTGTGGGTACATTCCACGGTCCCAGAATCATAAGCTTCCTTCATGGGAATTATCATAAACATCTAAGATGTCAGCAGAATTTGAGGAGACAGAATGATCATTTGACAGTGACCTCATGCCCTGATTTCTGCTCTATGAAGGAGAAACTGAAAGACAGAATGAAGAGGGTTGGCAATTGCACAGAGGTGGGGCATAGAGTAGACACTGGATATGCCATGGAAAACAAGTGTATCTGTACATGCTGCCCAATACACACTGAAGGACTGGAGCAGTTTACCTTCCCCATGACTAAATACACTCAAGGGGAAGGGTTTATTTAGCTCACAGTTTAAAAGTACAGTCCATCAAGAAAACAGACAAGAGAGGCATCTGGTCAACCTAGGAGCAGAGACTGACGAACATTTATGCTCAGCTCCTCTTCTTTTTATGCGTTCTAGGACCCTACATCATGGGAGACTGAGTCCAGTCTCCAGAGTGGGTCTTCTCACCTCAATTAACTTCATATAGATAATCCCTTACAGACATATCTAATGGCCTGTCTTCGAGGTGATTATAGATCAAGTTGACAATCAATAAGCAGTCACAGAGCCTTTCATGAATGAGACTGTCATACTTTTTCACAAGGACAAGCACACTCACTTGGGCATCACTGGCCAGTAAAGCAGGGATGAAATCCAGACCAGAGACCGGTGGGATACCAGAGCTGTGGGCACCAAGAGATTGCTCAATAGCTCCAGAGTGATGGTCTGGTAGATGGGAGGCCAGACAATAATAGTACAAGCCAGCTAAAACTTTGTGAACATGCATTATGTGCCATGGAATTTCTCACAACAGCTTCATACAATGGCAGCTATAGTGAGGCCACTCAGAAATTTCATTTCCCTGAGTCAACCTTTGTACACTAAATGATGGAGGCAGGATTTGAATCCAGCTGTTCTGAGTCTAGGGCTTTCAGCCACAGGCTGGAGTATGCTCAGTGTGCTTGCTTTCACACTCAGTACTCAAAACACTTGTGTATTCACTGTGGTTATTCTCAGTTCTCAGAGCACTCACGGTATGCATGGTGCCCAGAGCTACCTCTGTGGCTTGGATGGTAGGCAGGCACACAGTACTGAGGATGCGCTTTCTTCATGACAGGGCCCAGCTCTTTCCAAGAAGAGGATTTCTACAAACATGCCGAGGGCCAGTAGACCTTGAAAGTGGGCCTCTGGAGTAACCAGGTAAGCCCAGGGAATCCTGGCTGTGGAAATATGGATTCTTGGTTATGTGATGGATGGGAACTGTGCTGTGAGGCTCATTACCAAGGATGATTCCAATGCTTTGTCATCCATCTATGTGATAAATCAAGGAATTAAAATGGACTTTGGATTGAGCCCCAAATCAGGTCACAGTGAGCATCGCTGAATGACTCACTGCTGACCTTTGTCCACTCAAAATGTAGTCCTTACCTCAGAATGGATAAGAGAATTTTTTCTGGAGCCAAATGTGAGTGAGCATGGCTTGGGGACATGGTTCAAATCGTTCCAATTCCCATGTCCTAGTTTGCAATCACTTTGTATAGTTACAGAACAAAGAAAGTTGTAAAGGCATTTTCAGATGTATTGGTGGGAATGTCTGATTGGTGGGTTTTACGGCAAAGCCGGCGAATGTCTGCTTTAGGTCTCAGAGCCTGTGTGACGACCTGTTTAGCTTTGGGTTGGTAGAAGCTAATGGTCTGGTCCGACATGCCAGAAGATTTAGCCAACAGTCACAAGGAAGTTAGGTCACACACGGAAGTGGGCAATGACTGGGTAAAGATAGCTCAAGATAGCTTGGCTACCAGCCTGCAACACCCCAACAGTCCAGTTCCCCATGATGGTGGAAATTTTAATTTGGGAAATTCGAAAGGTTTAGGGTGTGAAATCTTAGTGTCGGTTGGAGTGCAAGAGCCCACGTGTGACACGGCTGTTTCTGTGTCCCAAGAGTCTAACCCTACAAGAGCTATAAGGGAAGTATCCTTCAGATGCTGCAGTGCTCTTGACAAGGATGAGGTGGGCCTAGGCTTGGGCCTGGACACACCCAGAAAACACACACTTCCACGGCTGACCCAGGAACAGGGAAGGATAGCCAGGCAAGGCATGGTTAGCCATTGTCACTTGGTCTTTCTGGTCTACGCCAGAAATGGGGTGAATCCAGTTTTTGGCTTTAAGGGGTTCACCTGCAAAAATCTGCACCTTCACAGCTGAACAGTAATACCAAGTATGAATGCTATAGTTCAAACCTGGGGGGTGGGGTTGCCAGGGAAGGAATAAGCAGCCAAGATAATCAGACAAGAGGAAGGACAAGGCCCTGGAAAACAACGAAGCCGTTCTTGGCAGGTTCTGGCTTGCTTCCATAAAGCCCCTGAGACGTGTGCACAGCTACTGTTGCCCCTTCCCCTCGTAAACTCTGTTACGGGCAGTTACAGCTTTATACACATCCCTGAGTCTGGCACGCCGAATTGTAGCAGACTGAAATGTGGGTAAGAATGTCCAAGGAAGCCTCCAGCTGTTCCAGCAAACAGACTCCCCTAGATCACACTAAGGAGAGGACGAGACATGGGAGACCGGACCAGGTGCCCTCTTCACTCTCCAGTGTGCCTTGCTTTTGCTTGATTGCTCTCTAACGGTAAACCCTGAGTGTTTGCTGTCTCTACCTGAGCCCTGTGTGACTTCTCCTTCAGGAACATAAGAACCATGATGATGGTTGCCATGGTGGGGGTTAGCAGGAATGAGGAAAGAGATAGTAATTGCTGACTGCTAACATGGGGCTAACATGAAGCAGGTTAAATAATCAGAGGCCGATTTCTCCCACCTGTGAGGGAATCCAGGCTCCTGCTTCACCATAGCTCAGCCACTCCTTCCAAGACAGTGCCTACCAGCTGCTTATCAGCCATGAGGAGGGGTGGAGAGGAAGAGCAGCATGCCTTGTTCTGGGTAGAGCCTGGAAGGTGACTGAGCTGCTTCTGCCATGTCCCACTGTGCGGAGTGACATGGCCACTCATAACAGCAATGAGGCTGGACAATGTCCTCTTCTTCTATAATGGTCTGTCTAGCTAAAATTGGGCATTCTATGATGAAAAAGAGATTTAGGGGGACTCTGTAACCTCTGTGGCAGCACCCTTGCTATAAACTGGGCACTGACTATCTCTCAAGGTCCATGTATTAGTCTTATACCACAGAGTGGCCCTGTTGAGAAGTTGGTGAACTTTTAGGAGATGGAGGCTGGCAGGAAGGCCCAAGCCATGGGGAAAATGCCCTTGACGTGAGTAAAAGGACCCACGTCTTCCCTCTTCTTTGTTTTCTGATCCTGAGGCCATGCTTTACCATGCTTCCAGCATATTGTACAGATCCAGGCCCAAAGGTCAGGATCCAACAGTCAAGGCCTGAAATCTCTACACTGTGACCCAAAGTTCATCGGCCATTTCGTTACATAGGTGGATCTTCTCTGGGATTTATCCTGTGAGACAAAGCTAACAGGCAGCCCTGAGTCATACACTCAGTTACTCACATGCACCCTTCCTCCCTTACAGAACAAACCTGGCTCTTTCATAGGAAAAAAATCCCTGATGCCCCATTAGGCCACCACACCCAGCCCAAGGCCTGAGACCTCTGTCGCCTCTGTGAGGGCTCCTCTGCTCACTAAACAAGTCATCCTTTCCCACCTGCTGCCCAACAAGCAGCTTCAGGGCAGCAGGCTTCCATCCAGACAAGGGACTCACACACACCAGTTCCTGTCACAAACAATGACAGACACCCGGATAAAAGAAATGGCTCCAGTCCCTCAAGGTGTGCTTGGAAACTTCCAGTGCTCCCACTGAGCCAAAACCTGAGGCTCTGGCAAGTTCACAGAATAGTGAATTTTCTCTCTTTTGTTTTTCTGACAGAAGGTTTTGCTCCATCCTCAGGCTAGCCTTGAACCCAAGATCCTTCTGCCTTAGCCTCCCAGGAGTTGGATGAAGACAGCCATTCAAATAAGTTTAATATCTTTACAGAAATACATTTTGCAGCCCTCTTGCTGGGCATGACTAATCGAGGCATCCAGTCCATAGCCCAGGACCCACTCAGTCAACTGGATATGCTCAGCGCTGAGGGGACAGCCCCATCCACCAGCTTGGAGCAATTCAACGGGCTGACTCAGTCATCCTGTAGGCTAATAAGGAAAGCTAGTTATAAAGCTCCAGACAGAAGAAAGGAAGCTAGCTAACAATAAAAAATGGCAGGAAGCTTCCCAGCCCATCTGTAAGCCATTAGAATGATGGGAAAGAATTTTCAGGATATTTTCCTGGTGTTGTATTGAGCTTCTGTGCCGGTTAGAGGAGCTCATTTGAGAACGATGTCCCCGCAGTTGGGTAGACAAACTGCATTTAGGTTCACCAGGCTCTGTGCATTTCTTTGGAGGCTGCTGCAGTGTTAGTAGTGCAGAGAGCATCAGAAGCGCCCTGGGCTAGTGGGTGTGTGCCCTCACCGCAATCCGTAAACGTGACTTAAGAGGACAGAGAAGCCCCAAGGTGGCTTAGCGCAGAAAGCTTGGCTCTGAGAAGCGCTCTCCCCTGTTCTACCAAGGCACTGAACATGCTGCCTGGTTGAACGCCAATCAATAATAGGAGGCAAAAGATTTGTACAAATCTTCCTTGGTAGTGATAACTTGTATTTTGACTGGAAGGTCCTATAACCTCTGCCTTAGGATCAGAGCAGTAAGTACACCAGCTGGGACAGTTTCTGTGAAATTTACCCATGCCCTGAGGCTACTTCAGAATTCAGTGGAGTCATTAACAAATGTTGAGTCAAGCTTGTATTTCATAGCTACGAAATTTAAATCATATTGTGTAAAAGTTTAAAATAAGAGGCAAAAATTAAACAAAAGGGTTCTCCTTCAGAGAAGCCCTGGATTATGGGCTGAGTGGTGAGGCAAGATGCTCTTAAGAGGACCTGGGAGTGTGTCTTTATATTCCTGTTGACAGATGTGTGTCCACTTAAGATGTGTGCTAAGGAAATTAAAAACAAAACAGAGAGAGAGAGAGAGAGAGAGAGAGAGAGAGAGAGAGAGAGAGAGAGGAATGACATGGCGGTTCCCAGATATAGTGGAGGAGAAAGTTTATTGTAGAGAAAAAGGAGAGCAAAGCCAGAGGCAGAGACATCTGTCAGTAAGAGTCCAGAGTGAACGTGACCCTGAGCTCAGCCGCGTGGGGAGAGGTAGGAGGGTGAAGTATAGAACAAAAAGACATCAGGAAAACAAAATGGCAAAATTATAGGCAAGGTCCACTCTGAAATGTTAAATAGGCCCCTCACCCTTTTGTCCCCAGTTTGAGGCAGTTGTGGCCAGTGGTGGTGGCACACGCCTGTAATCCCAGCACTTGGTAGACAGAGGCAGTCAGATCTCTGTTAAGTTCGAGGCCAGTCTGGTCTACAGAGTGATTTCAGGACAGCCACGGCTACAGAGAGAAACTGTCTCAAAAAAAACAAAACAAAACAAAAAACCAAAAACAAACAAACAAACAAACAAAAAACCAAAACAACAAAAAGATTCATCCTGTGGGAGAAGAGTGTGTGGGGTTATATTTAAAAACAAAAAGGCATGAAAAAGACACTGAAGCCTGCAACTTTTGAGAAAAAGAAACTTTTCCTAGTGTGCAGACAACCCACGAAGACCTTGACCCTTCCTCTCCATTCCTCCACGCTTTAAAATTCTTGTTAGAGAATACCTTCACAGGTGGCCAGAGAACAGTTACCAGCTTGGTGGGGTCTAGGGAGATGCTTGCCACACAAGCATGAGGACATTAGTTTGTTCCCTAGCACCATGCTAAACAAACAAGCAAACAATATCCTGCAGGCCAGGCAGTGTTGTAGAGACATGCCCTCCACACACAGCCTTGCCACTTTTAACACTAAACTTAAATCATATATTTTTAAAATAACTTTTTAAAAAGGCAGCAGCAGAGACCGTGGAGGCTGAGGAGGCCATCCTTCTGACTAGACTAGGCTTCTAGTAAAGGGCGGAGAACACCAATCACCCACAAAAATTTGTTCTGCCTATGAGATGTGCAAGAATAAAGATAGAGGAGAGAGAGAACGCCCAAAGGATGCCTGACACAACCAAAGACCCACCCTATCGGAGGGTGCCAACCTCTGACACTCTGAAGGATACTCTGCTCAGCTGGCAGACAGGATCCTAACATAGCTGTCCTCTGAGAGGCTCTACCCAGTTGTGCCTCAAAGCAGATGCTGAGACTCACAGCCAAACATTGGGCGATATGTAGGGAGTCTTGGGGAATAGTGGGAGGAAAGAGAAAAGGACCCGGAAGTGACAGGAGCACCACAAGGAAAACAACACAGCCAACTAACCAGGGCTTGGAGGGGATTGCTGAGACTGAAGCATCAACCAAGGAGCATACGTGAAATGGACCTAGGCCCCCTACTAAGATTAGCGGATGGGCAGCTTAGGCTTCAAGTGGGTCCTCTAGGAAGGGAAGTGGGGACTGTCTCTGACATAGCTCACTTGCTAGCTTTTAGATCACTTTCCTCTGACAGGACTTCCTTGACAGGCCACAGGGGAAGAGGACATGCTCAGTCCTGATGCAACTTGATGAGCTGTGGATGGGAAAAGGAGCTTGGCTCCACCCTTTTTTTCCTTAGAAAAGGGAAGGTGGGAGAGAAAAGAGAAGGTATGACTGGGAAGAGAGGAGGGAAGTGGCTACAAGGATGTAAAGTGAATAAAATAGATAAATGAGGGAAAAAAAACAAATATTTTCAAAATTGTATGCAAAAAAAAGGCAGTAGCAGTCTCTTCATACAATTAGTACATACGATATACTGAGAGAACAACACAGGCACACACACACACACACACACATGAACACACAAACACATGCATACTGAATAAAAATAAATGAGAGAGCACCCACATTCACCTTTGCTGTCCCCTTTCATGCCGAGACCTGCCGGAGCACAGTTGCTGCGTGGCATAGCCCAGTCACTGAGCCACCTTGAACCACTGCCTCCCCACCTGGACTGTGGACATGCCCAGGACTATACGATGTCCAGATAAGGAAATGCACGCTGAGCGTTTGATCACAGAGATTTCCAGTGACATTGTTTGGGTCAGCACCCTGACCATTCCTGGAAGCAGAGCTCCATGTGCGTGGGGACCCTGCCACGTTGGGTCCTGGCAGCAGCTTTCCCTTTCCCTCCCACAGGAGTCAGCAGCTGTCCCCACAGCATGTGGAGGTTCTGAAGAGAACGCATGGAGCTTGTTTTTCCCCTTAGCTGTCTACCCTCCAGCGTGGCTGGGTTGGGAACAGGCTCTCCTCCTGCCACCTGTCAGGGGAATAGCTTTGCCAGCGCAGAGGGGCTGCTCTGGGCGCCCACAGGCACCGGCCATCAGCTGCTTCCAGTTTTTCTCACTTGAGGGGCTTTGAGCCAGACCACCAAGGCCTGGCATGGGCACCGTGAGGGAAGAATGGAAGCATCTGGTACAAGGCGGTCTGCTGCCGCCTCATTGGCATGTGTCACTCCTTTGGGCTCCTGGCCAAACCTACCCAGTCTTCCTTGCACTCAGTCTAAAGATGGCTAGTGCTGACCATTTGTGCCACGCCCCCTTGATCTGCTAAAGCAATACCTTACAGCCTTCACTTGGACTGAATTTCGTGATTTTGTACCGGCCGTTTCTGTCTGATTCTGGGCCCCTGTACCTTTCTCTTCCTCCAGCGTGTGCAGAGAGAGAGCTGATAGGCAGAGAGATGGTGGGAGTGAAATAGTGAGTGTGGTATGAAGCTTTAGAGAACACACACACTACAGACACACACACACACACCCAGCTCAGCAATGCCCTGCCCCGGGGCACAGGCATGTTACTTAACCCTGTGCAGCCAGAATTTGTCCCGAGTGAACAGAAATGTCTTGTGAGTGGAGCAGGATTTGCAGATGACCATGAATGACCATCAAGGATTCATCCCTCAAGGTTCTCCAGAGTGGACCATTGTAATTGTCAAGAGTTTTCTGACCACCACATTCAGGCGCACAGTGGAAGAAACTGGACTTCAGAGAAAAAGAACCTACAGGAGAGGTAGATGGATGCTAGATTAAAAACAGAACTTTGTCTGTGACCCCAGCATATAGGTATATACAACAGACATAAAAATCAAATTTCTGATAAAAAATCATGCAAATTTTCATTATGTTAGCAGTTCTTTGATAGACATTTAATCTTTGCCATTTAATGAAGATGAAAGGACTTTGCCTTCTAATGGGATGGGTGTACTTGCTTAAGTAAATAATTTAATCTTTGCTGGATTCTTCATCTTCAACGTTTTTCAGAGTCGGACTGCCGTTTGACCTTCAACTCACTGTAAGCACAAGAGTAATCATGAATTCCTGACTCTCCCGCCTCTATCTCCTGAGTGCTGACACTACGTGTGCTCCACCATGTTTGGTTTCAGGAGGTGCCGACGCTGGAAGCTAGAGCTTCCTGCGTGAATGGTAGGTGAGCACTCTAGGCACTCAGCTGCATTCCTAGCCCCAAATGCCAGTTTCTAAAAACAAATATTCCAATTTAATACCACTCAGGGTTGCTCTAGTTTAATACTTAGTTGCTGAGGAGTTAGAGGAAAACATTGAAAATGTTTGCTTTTATAATTATGCAATTATAGTTCTTTAAGAGGTGCAAACTATATTTGCACAGTAAAAATGCTGCAATCTGTAACCCGCAATGGTCTGAACACCCGATCAGGCACGTGTGGGAGCACTTGCTGTTGTTCCATGGTATG
The DNA here is from genome assembly GCA_010120015.1 of Rhombomys opimus. NCBI lineage: Eukaryota > Metazoa > Chordata > Mammalia > Rodentia > Muridae > Rhombomys > Rhombomys opimus. The sequence goes on from REGO01000129.1 coordinate 3,543,392, forward strand.
GCGGCACACATCATGTAAAGCGTGTACCTTGTGTGCTCTGAGCACAGCTGCAGTTAAGTCCCATGACACTAACACGACACAGGCAAACTCTGGCAGCAACGCCTCAGATTAGATTTTGAAATAATTTTAGTTGTATGTTTGGGCATATTTTATTGTTGCCAAATTTTTTATGACCACCCCACCACATTTGGATCCATAGATGAAGAAGCTGAATTATAGAATGACGAAGCAAAAGGAGAGCTACACAGCAAGATGATGGCTGATGTTGTCCAAACCCATCATTTTTACTGTCGTTGTTGCTGTCCAGGAAGCACCTCAGTTTCTTCAATGTCCCGTGGAAGGGTCTGTTTCTATTCTTGTGAAGCCCAGCCTGGGTCTATGACCCAGGAATGTGAAGGAATTGTGTGGTCCACTCCCAAAACGCCACAGAAGCAGCCACAGAAGCCATAGGTTGGAGAGGTGAGGAACACACATTTATTTTTAATTCTTTCTTTAAAAGTGTACCTTATTTTATGTAGCAGTCTTTGGGCTGTAAGCAGTCCAATTAATCTCATTTGAACATTTTATTCAATACAATTACTTAGCAATTGAATTGTGGTCTACCAAAATCCGCATTACTTTAAACGGCATTTAGAATGAGAATCGAGACTTTCCGGCTTTCCTGATTTTAGAACCCTTCCTATCACAACAGTCCACCCAAGCCCTGCCAGCTTCCTTGGAGCTTTAGGCCGTGAGGCCTCAGCAAGCTCGTCTAGCCCTGTTTATTAAGACAGGCCTCCCATACTTTCCGTGGCAGGCGTGGCTCCCAGGGCCCTCCCTGCTCTTTCTTTCTGAAGCTGAGACCTCAGCAACAGGACAGACTGCATCCAACAGCTGATTGCAGATTCCCCAAGTCAGCCAAGCACTTAGTGTGGAGTTATCACCCCAGCCTGACTCCCAGAAACAGGGAGACAAGTGTCGACTGTTTGCACACAGAGAAGAGGGACACTGCACCACCTCTCGATGTTTTGGGGAGACGTGTTGTAGTTTCTCATCTTTTAGTTCAAACTAATGGAAGCTATCAGACTTTTTCCGGAGAGCTGGCTTTTAAGCCATTGTCTCTTCCTGTTTTGCAGAAAAACAATCCCAGACGGTCTGTGGTATGCAGGGGGCTGGCTTCAAGCAACCACAAAAGGTTTCCTTAAGTGCCTGAGTGGATTTCCGAGGACTCTCCGGCCCTAGCTGGAGAGAGATCTGTGACTCACTTGTGGTGCACAGGGCACCATCAGTGCGCGGCTCTCACAGCCGGTGTCTGCAGAAGGCGCTTTCTTTACTAATTCAGTTGCGGTCCGGTATGCAGTAATGGTGCAGCTTGTGTTAGGAGGCAGACACGTTGTGATTGTGGGAGGGAGGGTGGAGGTTGGCGGGGTGGGGATGGGACGGTGAGGCAGACCTGAGAGTGGAAGGAGAGGCCGTGTGAGGCCAAAGTCACTCACTCTTAGGACTTCCTTTGAGCCACACGGGGTGGGAGCTTGGTCAGCTGGAGTTCTAGCTTCCACCCCTGAGGAGTGCTATAAGGCCCATGCTCTAATGCTCAGGAACCCTTACGAACATCAGCGGGCTGTGTCTTAGGGTGACCTGAGACGGTCCTGCTTATAATGAGGGGCCCAGAAGTCCCCTGTTCCAGAAGTGAGTTTGTGCTTGGGTTGCCACAACAGGCACTTTTTGTAGAGAAGCTGAAAATCTGGCATTTTTATGTAAAATATTCCATTTAAAAACATTGACTCAATTAAAAAAATATCTGTGGATTCAACAACAGACATCTGTGGACCAGATTTCACCTCCAGCTGTCAATGTGGGACCTTTGTTCAAGATGCTTCCAGAAAAGACAGCAAACAACACATCTGCCTTGTGAAGTCTCTCTAACCTGTCCCAGCCCACGGTGACAGCCCACCAACGCCCAGGTGAGGCACGCACACGGCCTACAGAGCAGGCACTCGGAGGACGAGAGCGCCAGCACACAAATGGCTGTGGTGGGCCAGGGGAGGCTGTGGTGGGCCAGGGGAGGCTGTGAGGGGGAGATTCTGGTGGGAGAAGAGGGGGAGATTCTGGTGGGAGAAGAGAGGGAGTCAGGCAGGGGAAGGTGTAAAAGGACTGCAGAGGAAGTATGGTTTCTGAGTACACTGGTTGTAAACCCAGAAAGATTTTGAAACAGTGTAGAAATAGAGGCACGGACAGACTGCTAAAAGTCCGTTGGGTTATCTTGAGTTCCAGACATTATCTGTTGGTGGTTATTCCCAGCCTTCACTTATTTGTAAAGAACTCTAGTGCTTATGTGTGTGTACTGCAGGTGGGCGCCAGCCAGTTTCTCCTGGAGACCAGGCTGACCTGGAGCTCACTAGGTCCTGTGTATCAAAATGCTATCAGCAGAAATGTGAACTTGTAATCCTCCTACCTTCCTTTCCTGAGTGCTTGAGTTACAGGCAAGTGGCACCCCATCTGGTTTTACGTGGTACAGGTGATATAACTCATCTTGATTGTTGGCTTGACACACCTTCCATGCCTGTGGGGCATTTTCTTGATTGCTAACTGATGCAGGAGAGCCCGGCCCACGTGGGTGGTGTCACCCCAGGCAAGTGGGCCTGAGCAGTTAAAAGATATCTGGACCTGAGCGTGTGAGTGAGCCAGTAAGGAGTTTTCCTCCGTGCTTTTTGCTTCAAGCTTCCTCCTTGGCTTCCCTCACTGATGAGCTCTAAAGGGTAAGATGAAATGATCCCTTTCCTCACCATGCTGCTCTTAGTCACGATATTTAATGCAGTAATAGGGGGAAAAAAGCCTGTAATAGGTGAAGATTAAAATAATTTAAATGTAGTGGCTATTCTTTAATTATCACCTCTCATTAGCACTGGGTGTCACCCATCTGTTCTTTCTCCTTCAGACATTCTGCTCCTTTGCTTTGAGGAGGCCACGCACTCGGCTTCCCTTCTGTTCTACCAGCAGCTCTTGCTTGATCGTCCTTCTGAGCTTGTTCATCAGCCACTGTTAGATGTAATTGCTAATTAAAATTTTGTTCTTTTCCTCTCTTGAATTCCCGCACTTGTCCTCCAGTGACTTAGTCACCAGGTACTTGTTAATGACACCCAGAGCTGATGTCCATGCAGTTTGTCTGATAGCCTGCAGAATCACAGTCTTATAGATACCCAAAGTACACGTAGCTCAAGGCCACAGACCTCAGCTCTGCCCCATCCCTGCTGCCCCTGAAGCCCTCAATTGTAGTGAATAACAGCTCCCACGAACAACACTACTTGTCATGGAGCCAGTGAACAGTGCTAGGTTTCATGGACCTTGTGCACAGCCCTAGGTACTCTGGCCGTGTTCTCCCATTGAACACGGGAGAGGCTCACAGTTTCAGGGAGCACTTTAAGGTGCTCAGTCTCAGGAATCACGAACCCTAACCACTGCTCGCACTCACCCCAGCCAGATCCTGATTTCTGCTAATGCCTCTTCAGTAACTGCCCTGCCCTGCCCTGCCCTGCCCTGCGTCATCATCACTGCCTGTTCCTATCTCCAGGTCAAATCTTGATCATCTTCCCCTTCTCTACACGATGGCTCTACATTGGATCCTTTTACTGAAGTGTCTCGGGAGACGTTGGCAGATTGCCTCATCACCCAGAAGATCAAGTCTGAAGATCATCATGCCCAAGGTGTTCATATAATTTTAACATTACTGTCCCTCCCTCCCTCCCTCCCTCCTTCCTTCTCTCTCTCTCTCTCTCTCTCTCTCTCTCTCTCTCTCTCTCGTTATCTGTTTCTCTGGTCTCTTTCCTTTTAACTCTTTCTTCCCTTCTTTTCCTTCCCGTTCCAGCTCACTTCTTCCCTCCGTCCCTCCCTTCTCTTTCCCTCCCTCCCTTTTTCCTTCTCTCCTTCCTTCTTTTTCTTTTACCTTTCTTTCTATTAGACATACTCTGTGATTTCTAGGTCAACTTGAAGTTGTTCCTCCCACAGTAGACTCTTTCTTTGCCTCCTCACTTCCTAATGGCCAGCCTCTTCTGCTCAGAAAACATTCTTGACAAAACTACCACTTGCTTCTTGTGAGTTTGGGGGTGGAACCCAGGGCTGTCTCCTGCTAGGGAAGCCCCTTGTCACTGAACTGCAGCTCAGCCTCAAAACTGTCACCTCTTGGTTGAAGCTGCAGCAGTTCCCTGAACTTTTTCATCTGGGGTCACTTTCCTCTGAGAAGATCTTTCTGAAGCTGGGAGAACATTTACTTTTCTTTAGCATGTGACTGTTGAGTCACAGCTGCTTTCTGAACTATAATCTAGGTCACTAGTTTAAAAAGCTACTCTGTAGGCCACTGACTGAAATTTAAAACCTCTTAGCAAGTATTTATTGAATTTTCAATGACTGAGCCAAATTTGGCAAATAGTAAGTAGCTGGTGATGTGAGCAGTCACTATGAAGGGAGATGAGCAGCTTACTCCAGCATGATGTGTTTTCAGAGTTGTGAATCTAGGAGGGAAAAAGAAAAATCAGTCAATGAACTCTGACTCTGCCTTTGGACAGTTAGGCAAAAGCAATTATAATAAGTGAAGGCAAAACATATATATTTTTATGTAAATACAGTTTTATCATCTTCAAGCACTGAAAATGTTAGTAGGATCAATAAGTAGAAAAGATTTATATTAACTTACCAATTTTCATCAAATAGTTGTATCCACAGGGCCACAACCCCCTCCCCCCCAGAGCCTTTGCTCAATCATTGTTTCAAGAGCTTCATTGGTTCCCTGTTCTCTCTTTCTGTCAGAAAGCCCCTGTTTTCTCATTGCTTGTGCTAAGTTCCATGTTCTTCCAACATTTGGTTGCAAACTAGTAGATGATCATTAGAGGGGTGAAGCCCACGGGGAATTTAAAGAGTGTCAACTCTGAGTCCCTTACTGCTTTTTACTTAGATAATGAGATTTTGCCTCTTTGGCCTCTAAAACAAATACCTACTTCATCAACAAATGCCCGCTGATTACCATCTGTGGTGTGAGGGTGATAGACACATGTTATGGGTCATTGCTGTATTCTGTTCTGCTGTCTCCTGTGCTGAATCTACCACCAATGCATGGAACACAGGAAGCTGACACAGACGGACCATTGACCCTGTCAGGCAGAGCAAGCAGCAAATGAGTGTTAGTGATGTGTGATAGAGACCTTGAATTGAAGGCAGCTAGGCTGATGGGGCAAGAAGGAGATGTGAAGGTACTGACGACTTCTTTGTACAAGATGTCCCTTCAAAGTCAACCTGCTTTCTCCTGATCTGTTTTCCCTGAACATTAGACAGACAGCCCCGTCTTCTCCCTCAAATACTAAGGTAGAAAGAAATAGAGGAAGATATCTGATATGGACTTCCAGGTTCCACACATATGTGCACAGGTGTGTACACACAATTAAAATAAATTGTAAAAGAGGCAAACAGAGTAAATTCTATTTATGACAGCAGAGAAAGGGGGAGGTACCCTTCTCACTTTGCTTATTAATCCCAGATCTTTTTGTTATTCTCTTAATTGGTTATTTGGGTTCTTCAACACAACAGAAGCTTTTCAACTGCTGACCTTTTGTTCCCCACTTTCTCCACATCACTTACAGCTATAAATATACACCCAAGGAAATCAGTCCTAGAATCTTCACCTAGTTTTGAGTTTTCAGTTAATGAGACTTTGGTTTCTGGGGTGACATTCTAAAAATATGTGCAATTTGGGAGGCATATTCCCAAACTTGTGCCCGAATGCAGTGCTGTTTAATGGCCCATGGCAGACAGAAGCCATGTTTCTGTATTTGTTTTCTAAACAAGTTGTTTATGTAAGTTATGAAACCTTCTGTTTTCCCATAGCTTGTGCTAAGCTCCATGTTCTTGCGACATTTGGCCAGATTCATGATAGGTTTTTTTTCACCAGTCATAGCTTACATTTTTAAGAATGACTTTCTGCTGTCCATACTGGATTGTACTGGTGGCATTCAGCTTAACTGTCATTCTAATGATGCACTAGCTACATGGGTCAGGGAACTCATCCTTCTGTCCTAGCAGAGTACAGAGTTGTGCCTGCCATTTACCGCAGCCTGGCAGGAAGGCAAGGTCTAAGTATATTTATAGAAAGCACTGAAGTTCTAATTTGAATGATTTTTATCTGTTGGATCTTTGATAGAGCTGGTATCAAAATAATTTGGCTACCAAGCAACAACAAATCTCCTTGAGAAGTGGTAGTTAATCTTTAGCAGGATGACTATACATAACTGTAAAAATGTGATAAACAAATTTCTTTATGTGTCCAGTTGTGTGTTACACAGTGTTACTTCTGTTAGGATACAGAGTTAAAGGGTAAGACCACATGTCTTTATTTTTTCTTTCTTTCTTTTTTAATTTTAATTTTTATTAATTACAATTTATTCACTTTGTATGCCCCCTGTAGTTTCTTCCCTCCTCCCCTCCTAATCCCACCCTCCTTCCCCCTTCTCCATCCATGCCCCTCCCCAAATCCACTGGTAGGGGACATCTTCCTCCCTTCCTTCTAATCCTAGTCTATCAGGTCTCATCAGGACTGGCTGCATTGTCTTCCTCTGTGGATTGGTAAGGCTCCTCCCCCCTCAGGAAGAGGTGATCAAAGAGCAGGCCAGTCAGTTCATGTCAGAGACAGTCCCTGTTCCCATTACTATGGAACCCACTTAGACCCTGAACTGCCATGGGCTATATCTGTGAAGGGTTCTAGGTTATCTCCATGAATGGGTCCTTGGTTGGAGTATCAGTCTCAGAAAAGACCCCTGTGTCCAGATTTTTGGTCTGTTGCTCTCTTTGTGGAGCTCCTGTCTTCACTAGGTCTTACTATTTCCCATTTCTTTCATAAGATTCCCTGCACTCTACCCAAAGCTTGGCCATAAGTCTCAGCATCGTTTTGATACCCTGCAGGGTAGAGCCTTTCAGAGGCTTTCTATGGTAGGTTCCTGTCCTGTTCCCTGTTTTCTCCTTCTTCTGATGTCCATCCACTTTGCCTTTCTGAATAGGGATTGAGCATTTCAGCCAGAATCCTCCTTCTTGATTAGTTTATTTAGGTGTGCAGATTTTAATAGGTTTATCCTGTATTACATGTCTAATATCTACTTATAAGTGAGTATATACCCTGTGTGTCTTTCTGCTTCTGGGGTACCTCACTCAGGATGATCTTTTCTAGTTCCCACCATTTACCTGCAAATTTCATGAGTTCCTTGTTTATTATTGCTGAGTAATATTCCATTGTGTAGATGTAGCACAATTTCTCTATCCATTCCTCAGTTGAGGGACATCTGGGCTGTTTCTAGATTCTGGCAATTACAAATAAAGCTGCTACAAACATGGTTGAGCAAATGTCCTTTTGTGTAAATTAATAAATTAGAAACAAATAAAACAATTCAAAGAATCAATGAAACCAAGAGCTAGTTTTTTGAGAAAAATCAACAAGATAGACAAACCCTTAGCCAAACTAACCAAAAGGCAGAGAGACACCATCCAAATCAACAAAATCAGAAATGAAAAGGGGGACATAATGACAGACACTGAGGAAATACAAACAATATTAGGTCTTTCTTCAAAAGCCTATACACCACAAAGTTTGAAAATCTAAATTAAATGGACAATTTTCTTGATCAATTCTACTTACCAAAGCTTAATCAAGATCAGGTAAATCAATTAAATAGTCCTATATCCCCTAAGGAAATAGAAGCAGTCGTCAAAAGTCTCCCATGCTAAAAAAGCCCAGGGCCAGATGGTTTCAGCACAGAACTCTACCAGACCTTCAAAGAAGAGCTAACACCAATACTCTTCAAACTATTCCACAAAATAGAAACAGAAGGAACATTACCAAACTCATTCTATGAAGCCACAGTCACCTTGGTACCTAAACCTCAAAAAGACTCAACGAAGAAAGAGAATTTCAAGCCAATCTCCCTCATGAACATTGATGCAAAAATACTCAACAAAATACTTGCAAACCTAATCAAAGAACACATCAAAGATATCATCTATTATGACCAAGTAGGCTTCTTTCCAGGGATGCAGGGGTGGTTCAATATATGGAAATCCATCAATGTGATCCACCATATAAACAAACTGAAAGAAAAAAAAAAACATGATAATCTCCATAGATGCTGAAAAAGCATTTGACAAAATCCAACATCCATTCATGTTTAAAGTCTTGGAGAGATCAGGGATACAAAGCACACATCTGAACATAGTAAAGGCAATTTACAGCAAGCCTATAGCTAACATCAAACTAAATGGAGAGAAACTTAAAGCAATCCCACTAAAATCAGGGACAAGGCAAGGGTGCCACTCTCTCCATATCTCTTCAACATAGTTCTTAAAGTCCTTGCTAGAGCAATAAGTCAATTAAAGGAAACCAAGGGGATACAAATTGGAAAGGAAGAAGTCAAAGTATCATTATTTGCAGAAGACCACATGTCTTAAAGCTCCTTTCCCTGAATAATTGGGGAAGGGGCTGTGTGAGGATTTTGTGGCTGAGGGATTTAGGAAACCTTGCCATCTGGAACTGTTCCCATACTATTGGCCTTTTATGGAGTTCTCCTTCTTCCCAGTTGGGTCTCTCACAATTCCATTTACTTAATGTATTTCTTTAAACAGGATCTCACATATCCCAGACTTGCCTTAAATTCATTCATAGCTGACAATGACCTCGAACTTCTGATCCTCTTGCCTCCATGTCCCCAGCTGGCATTACTGATGTGCACTACCATGCCTGGCTTATGTGTTAGTGGGGATTGAACCAGAAACCTCAAGCATTCTGAACAAACACTCTACCATCTGAAGCACATCCCCAGAACTAGATTTCATTTTTGACAATACTTTTTTTTTTTTTTCCTTCCTAAAGCAACTAACTAGTCTCCTGGTACAAAATTTCCAAATATATGCTTCTCTGATCTGTCTGGCAACACAAGGCAAAATCTAAAACCTTTGTTTTCTTTCGGATTCTGGGGTGAAGAGACTCTGTTCTCTGTCTACCTTGTTGGGTCACGCTAGCCATAACCAGGTGGAGAGCAGTTACCCTTCAGATAAGTTTCCAGAACTGCTAACAGGTTTGGGGCAGTCCCGGTGCTGGCTCCCATTACACCCAGGACTTTTGCTTCTGAAACCAGCCATTTCTCTCCAAAGACAATGAGCTCATGTAGGTTTTGGACTAAGTCAACCTAGCCACAGAACTCAGGACTTGTGATGCAGATTCAATTGCCGCAGAAAGGAAATAACTTCTGCTCAATTGTCTGTGAATTGCAATCCCTCTGATTAGAGGTGGTCACAGAGTCTGTCCTGCTCACTGACCTCTTAGTTCCTCTTCAAAGTTTTAACTTGGGGGCTGATTTTACCCCTGGTTTACAGACACAGCTCTTAAGACTAGTAAGCTTCCTGAGTGCTGGGATTGAAGATATGTGCTACCATGCTGGGCCAACATTGTGAGTTTGAGACCAGTGAATCTAAACAGTGAGACCCTATTGCAACAAAAAGAAAAAAAAAGAGATTGAGAGTGATAATATATATACAATATATATATATATATATATATATATAGAGAGAGAGAGAGAGAGAGAGAGAGAGAGAGAAGAAGAAGAAGAAGAAGAAGAAGAAGCTTGCTGATCAGCTTTTATGCTCTTAGTGAATTTATCACAGGAATACATTCTTATTGCCTTGTACACATCAAGGTATTTTTTTAATGCTTTATTTTTATTGATTCAAGAATGTTTTTGGCTTTTCCTTAGGAAGTAAGAGAGCATGTGTGTCTTACTATATTTGGTAGAATTTAATGTCTTATTATACAGACATTTAACTAGACAATTCATATAATTCCATCTTGAACATTACATTTGACAGGACTGTTGAAGTTGGAGAAAGCTGTTGGATGTCAGAATGCTTGTTTGAGAAAACAAGCTGTGTGTGTTTACTCATCTTAGCCCATGGGAAGCTTTCTACCCAAGACCCAAATGGTCACATTCTCAGAATGTGCCAGGCAGAAAAAGGGAGCAATTGAGACATCAAAGACACTGTGTCGGCCTTTGTCCTTTCAAGTCTCCTAGGTGATTTACAAACCATGAAACAACAGAAGAATCTCTGTCTTAAGCTCATTGTAGGGAAGTGAGGCCAGCACACCTCAGCAGCTCAATGACTGTGCCCTGGGCCCAGGACTTGTAAAGTGCAGCTTTCGGAAAGAGCAGTCTAAACAAAGTTCCCTAGCATCCCAAGGACAATGACAGCATCCACTGGGCTGTAGTTGGGAAGCATTTCCCGCAGGAACTTTTGGTTCTGTCAGTGGTGGTGATGAATCACCCTCTGCCACATTACAGATTATCCAGACATTCTGCCAAGCCCAGTTGATTTTTCCGGCTGGCCACATTCCCTTTATCTCACCATTGATCAGCGTGGCTGCAGTGTTCCTGTTTATCTTGTGCTGTTCTGTGTTGCCATCTAGAAAGACAGCCTTGCCCAGTAGATCCTGATAGGATAAACTTCAGAATGAGATAAACTGTGATAAAGAAAGCCCATCCTCCCAGTGTGATAAAGAACGTTGGGATACATGATAACGTGTAATAAAAACCAATGAAGCTATTATGGAGAATGGTCTGTGGTGTGCCCTTCTCACGGGGGTGGGGCTGTGATGACATGTTTAGTGTTCGGATCTGCTCTTTGAAATATTTGGGTCTTTTTGCTTGTGAATCTAAGGGGGGGAAAGGCCCTTGAAGGTCATGTTTGAGCCAAAAGCTGTGCCTTTCCACACAGTCTATTTAACAACTGTATATCTAATTTGGAAGCCCTGGTATGTCCCGGAGGTAGTTATTTCCTAATTCCTCCTTTATCCTGCCCTCTGGTGTAGTGCTTGCTGGTACTGATAAAGCAGGAAGAGGTACCAGACTAACGTGATTGTCCTTCTTTCCTGTCCTCTGGCTAGTCTGAGGTGGTTGTTGCCTCTGGACTCCCGGCATCTGCTCAAGATAGTGCAGCTTCGGAGGAGACGTGTGACAGGTCCAGGTTTCTGGGCATTCTCGGCCTTGTGCAGACTAGGAACAGAAGGGGAGTTGAGGAGGAGGCTGAGGATTGGACTAAAGTTAGCAGAGAGAAGGCTGATTTTATAGCCAAACTCTGGGGGCTCACTTCTTGCTCTATTTCACAGCAGGCAATTAACCTCTCTCTTTCTTTCTCTCTGTCTCTCTCTCTCTTGCACACACTCTCTCTCACTCTTACTGTCACTCTCTCTCACTGGAATGTGGCTGCTTGGCTGCAGTGCTCGTGGTAGGTACAGGCGTAGGTGGGCCTGGGTCCAAGGCAGCATCCTTGAACTGACCTCATTATGGAAACATCAGCTAAGTGCTTAATTCTTACGTTTTGGAATTTGAGAGTGAAACAGTAATATTAACGGATAGCATGTAATATTTATGGAAGTCTGCTAGGTGCCAATGGCCTGATTGTGCTAAAAATCTCCATCCACAAGGTAATCTGCAGTCCCCAAGGTCACATGGTGTGACCATGGCGGTGTGACCATGGTGGTGTGACCATGGTAGAAACCAGGAAGGTAGGGTCTTGATGACCGTCACAGGGATTGTTCTACATTGATCAGGATTCTTGAAAGGAGCAGGTCCAACAGGGCTCAGGCAAAGAACCAGACACCAAGTGGCTCATAATTAACAAGCGTTTATTTCTCGCCCTTGTGGGGGCTGAGATAGACATCGCAGGCCGTCCTGCTGGTGGGAATGGTGCTTAGTGATGGCAGAACCTTTCTGGGACATAGACGACCTTCATTTTTCTGAGTCCTGACGTGGCAGAAGAACTTTTGGAATACTCCAGGGTCCCGTATCTTGTGTGTATGAGGTATGGAGTGCATGTGTGTACATGTGTGCAATTGTGTGCGCTGAGGACAATCTCCTCGGTGGTTCCTTTTTTTGTTTTGTTTGTTGTTGTTGTTTGTTGTTGCTGGTGTTTTTCTTTTTTTTCTTTTTTTAGCCTGGGGTTCACCAAATAAGCTGATCAACAAGCCCCAGGAATCCACCTCCCCAGGCACAAGATAAATGTGTGCTACCACAGCTGTTCTGTTGTTGTTCTTGTTTGTTTGTTTTGTTTTGTTTTGTTTTTTCAGACAGGGGTTCTCTGCATAGCTTTGTCTGACTTAGACTCATTTTGTAGACCAGGCTGGCCTTGAACTCACAGAGATCTGCCAGCCTCTGCCTCCCCCAGCACTGGGATTACAGGCGTGCCTCACCAGGCCAGCTATTTATTTTTATCTTGGTATTCTGACTGCACGAATGTCTGTGTAGGGATGTCAGGTCCCTGAAACAGGAATTATAGACAGCTGTGAGCTGCCCTGTAGGTGCTGGGAATTGAACCTGGGTCCTCTGGAAGAGCAGCCAGTGCTCTTAAACACTGAGCCATCTCTCCAATCCCCACATCTTGCTTTTTAATGTGGGTTTTGGGGATTGACCTCAGAGCCTCATGCTTGCAAGGTGAGCTGTTTCCACTGAGCGTCTCTGCAGCTCCCACAGGCTTTCTCTCCTAAGGGTTTCCACAAAGAAGGAATTCACCCTTACGTAAGCCTACTGTTGCCAGCAGGATTTCAGCATGTGCCCGTTTCTCCATCCATGGCACAGAGGAAGAAATTCGTCTGAGGGACGTGGATCACATGGTTATGGAGACTGAGAGGTTAGCAACCTTCCATCTGAGAGCTGAAAATTCAACAGCAGGGGCGTGGTTCTAGCCCAGGCCTAGTGCTAGTGCCTAGAGGACCGTGTGCCTGGCAGTTTTCATTCTAGCCTGAGCTGACAGCCCAGACCCAGGGGCACCTGCTCTAAGGGCAGGCCATGGAGGTTCTGGATTATTTTCAGAGAGCAACTCTGCCTTCTTTATTGCTCTCCTTCCCTGAGTGATGCCCACCCACATTGCTGAGAGAGATCAGAACACCGTTTGCCAGTACAAATGCTAACATCCTCGGTAGAAACTACATTTATATCAGTGATGGGTATCCCGTAACCCATTCAAGTTGACATATGAAGTTAAACACAGTTGACATCTTTCTGATTTGAAGAAAAAGTCATCTCTTTCTCTCTCTGTATGTGTGTTTGTTTGCATGTATGCATGTCCATGTGTACATATGTGGAAGCCAGAGGTTGATACCAGGTGTGTTCCTCAGTCACTCTCTGCTTTATTCTTTAAGAGTATTTATTTATGTATATATGTGTTTTGCCTGGGTGTGTGTGTGTGTGTGTGTGTGTGTACCACACAGGTGCCTGGTAACCATGGAGCCAGAAGATGACACTGGATCCCCTGAACTGGGGTTAAGGACAGTTGTGAGCTGCCACATGGCTGCCGGTGACCGAACCTTGGTCCCCTGAAAGAACAGCCATTGTTCTTAACTGTTGAGCTATCTTTTCAGGTCCTGACTTATTTTTTGAGGCAGTCTCTCTTTCACACTGACCCATGGCTGAGTTGACTGGACTGGCTGGCCAGTGAGCTCCAGAGCTCCTCCTGTCTGCTTTTACAGTGCATGGGTTACAGCTCTATACCTGGATTTGTATGTGTGTGCTGGGGAGGAAAACTAGATCCTTACGGTTATGTGGCATGCTCCCTACCCAGTAGGTCCTCTCCCCAGTCCAAGGATGCTGCTTCTGTGGCCAGTGGGGCGACCCGGAGTGGTAGACAGCCCAGTCTCATGAGGTCGGGAATGTGTGTAACTCATTTCTCTTGCCCATTTCCCCCAGTCAGTTCCCAATGGAGCAGAAGGATACACTTGCTAACCGTGAAATCCTGCTTTGAGTGCTGCTAAAACACCCATGCCTCCCATCCCCCATGGTCCCCCTCCTCCTCCATGGTCTTCAGTGATCACAGACTAGAACTAGCCATGCACGCAGAACTGGTGTTGCGTGCTGTGTCCCTGGCCAGAGGTAAGTTCCCGCCAGAGAAATGGGAAACTGACTCCTGAGTCTGTGCTAGCCCTGCCTCTGAGCAGAGGCTGGATAACCCTGACTGCGGAGTCAGCCAGCATTCTGCCACTGTGTGTGAGCACGCAGTCAGACAACAGTTGCCTGGAAGTGCACGTGCCTAGAAGAACAAATGACATTTCTATAATCTTGGCTAAGCATTTGAGATTTAAAGAAATACAGATTTTTACTGAAGCTTTATAGGAAAAGGCACAGTCACAAAAAGAGGCTCCTCGCTTCCGCAGAACACACACACCACATGCTGGCTGAGCTCCTGTGCACACTGGGACAGGGTTTCCTAATCCTGTCCCTGAAGAGGAGCTTACACAGGTGTGGCCATGGGGGGGCTCCAAAGTGCCTCCCCACTGTCCCGCTCCACTTCCTGCTCAGAAATGTAGAATCCATGGGAAAATGAAGCTGGGCAGGAAAGGAATGTATTCCTTCCAGCATACACACACACACACACACACCACACACACCCCTTGGCCCCAGAACACCTACCTTATCTTGCTCTGGGTTCCAAGGGAGTTTACAGAGAAATCCCACTGAGATAAAACATCTTCAAAGAAAACTTAGTTCTCAGAAGAACGGTCAAGAGAGAAGTGAGAGGCAGAAAAAAAAATTTCCTTGAATTTTTATTTTTCTTCTGGTCTTTACTTCTTTTTGTGAAGTTACTGAATGGGGTTTTTTTTTTTTTCCTGTTCACTGCAATTATTTATGAGTTTCCCTTTGATTCTTAAGAGTTTCTAGGTGTATGGTGTCTTAGGCCAGCTAAGTAGACATTATTGGTGTTTATTAGCCCAGTTTTTTTAATTCTTAAAGAGATTTATATTTATCTTGTTTACATATTTCCTTCCATCTCTTCATTTCTACTTTACTGGCAATTTTGCCTCATAATTTAACTTTCCTTGATCCTTAGTACTGAATGGACTACTTTCATGAAAAAAAAAAAAAGAAAATAATTGCTGCACCAACTCAAGAAATTATCTTTCTTTCACTCAGAGCTGTCACATTTCCTTGTAAGATAAGATTGTTTTAAATGAAATGAAATTCCACAAAGCTGTCTGTGGTAAGAAAAAGTGACAAGCAGTGAGGAGAGGAAGCTGCATTTCTGATTGAAATCAAAACATTGAGTATATATTTTGCTAGCCTTGAAAATCATTTCAACAAGTAACACCACAAAATTCCAGCTCTCTCTGCTCCTCTCTGGGACAGCTCCAGGCACTTAGACTAACACTTGCAATGCTGAGAAAGTTAATAGGGAATGTGGACAGAATGCCAGCTTGTACTTCTTACAATACAAACAATGAAAAGTACATTGCCGTTCCGGAGTTCTGTGGGATTTGTCCTGGAAACCTGAGGTAATTTAAACGCTTGTGAGCATCAGCTTCTCTACATTTTGCTTAGTCTATTCATTGTGAACATGGAATATGGCCTTCTCTCAGGCTAGAGAATGTAGAGTGAATTTCATTAAATCACAGGGCAGATGGGCATGGTGGTATACATGGCTCATCTATTCTGTATAAAGCTGAGGCAAGAGGGTGGTGAGTGCCAGTCCAGTCTGGACTACATAGTGAGACCCTGTCTCAAACAAACGATTCAGTGAGTAGCTCAGTGGTACAGCAGGTCAAAGACCCGGTACTCCACAAACACCCCTGCACACATGCAGTGGACGGTGTTTTCAGCAGTAGGGAAATGTCATTTAAAAAGTTCATAGTGCCTTGTAATAAAATGTGAGAAATAGGTATGTCCCATGAAATAAATTCATTCATCTGCTTTTCGAAGAATGTTTGTCCTTTTGTTCAAATTTTCTTACTGGTAAATAGGATGGAAGATCATGCACCTCAGAAAATAAGTGCAGTCACTCAAAAATGGTATTAATGAGTATGGATATAAGAAAAATAAAAGCTCATTGCTTATTTCAGTGTGGAGTAGAGAGGTGGAGAGGTGGGCCAATGACTTTCTAGACCTTTTAATTAGTGTACAAAAGCTTAGGTTTCATTTTAACCTTTTCTTACTTGTTCTATTAGCTCCTTTTCTATCGTGATAAAGCATCATGACCACGGTAACTATAGAAGGAAGGGCTAATTTGTCACTTACAGTCCCAGAGATATGGATTCCATCCCCATCATCATGAGGGGCACAGCGCAGCTGCATGGAGCAGCAGCTGAATGCTCGCATCCTGACCCACAAACAGGACGCCAAGAGCTACGTGGGAATGGTGTGAGTTTTTGAAGTCTCAGAGGCCGCCCTGGGGACACCTGCTAGTAAAGGTTGCACCTCCTAATCCTTCCCAAACAGTTCTACCCACTGGGGACCAAGGATTCAAACATACATGCCGATATGGCCATTCACAATCAAACTGCTATATTTTCGTTGTGTGTACTTGGGCCGTGTTCACTCTTCTCTAACCCTCTGGACTCTGCTTGGCTCGGCCCATGTGCATGACCCTCTTCTAACAATGCAGTTGCTATCCTGAGACCTATGTAGGTACTATGCCTACACACCCATCTCCAAAAGTGCACCCAGACACCTGTGGGCAAAGAAGCCATCCCCTCAGTCTCTCTCTGAGCACCGGAATAAGCTTCTTCTCCAAACACATTCGCTACATATCTAGGTAAAAGGGGGAAGGGACGATTTTTTCCTAACCTGATTTTGTATGCTGACACATTATGGCAAAATTGTGCCCCCAAGTGAACTTTTAGGGGAGAATTTTGTATTTATCATTTTACGCTTACGCACAATTGGACATGCACCCCTAGGATCACAAATGCTGTGGGAAGGGACATGCACATAAAGTCGTGGTTACATAATTTAACCTGCTAATCGAGACAGAGAGCCACGCAAACTCTGCCTCAGCAACCAAACTCCTGCTCTTGAGCCCGGAGGAAGGAGTCCTGACAATAGCTGGGACCTGCGGCGTCTCCGATCTGTGAACCCTGCCCTCCTGTAGTGTGTTCTGAAATTACCTCTGACCAAGCTCATGTCGTTCTCGGATAGGAGGCCAAGAACCTGGAAGTACCCAGCCAGACACTGACCACCAGTGATGCTCCAGTGCCATAAATACATAAAATCTAGATCCTGTGGGTGAGAGAAAACATGTAATATTGCCTTCTGAGTTTGCTTGAGTTTGAGTTTGTTTATCTAGTTTCATCATTTTTCCTCACATGACATGATTTTATTTTGAGGAGCCGAAGAAAACCCTGTTGTGCAGGGTGAACTACATTTTCCTAATCTGCTCATCTGTTGAGGGGGTTTGCACCTTGCTGTCTGCAGCAATGATCATAGGTGGAGACATTTCCACACATCCCAACTTCAGGAAGGTCCCCGGGCATGGTCAAAGCAGATCATGTAGCAGGTATATTTATTTTTAGCTCTTTGAGGATTCCCACAATGCCTGCTTCCATCTGGACTCTCTCCAGCCGTGTATAAATGCGCCACCCACGTCCTCACCGCTGTCTGCCGTCCTCTGTGTTCATGATAATAGCTATTCTGACCAGGGTGAGATGAAATGCCAGTGTAGTTTAATTTGCATTTTCTTGATGGCTAAAGATGTTGAACATTTTTCATGTGCTTAATGGTTATTTGTATTTCTTTTTGAGAACTATTGTTCAGCTTATTTGTCCATTTACTGATTAGATAATTTTTTAATGTTTAATTTTAGATGCTTTGTCTGTATTCTAGACACAAAATCAGGCAAATATTTTCTACCATTCTGTCTTTTCACTATTAGATAACTATTTTCTTTTTCTTTTTCTTTTTTTCATTTCAGGCAGCTTATTTGTAAATTCCTTCATTTTATTTTTATTTATGTCTGTGTGTGTATGTGTACATACATGCACATGTGAAGAAGGCATTGGGTCCCTTGGAGCTGGAATTACATGTGGTTGTGAGAGGGCTGGTGCTGGGAACAGGATTGGGGCTCTCTGCAGAGCAGGAAGCAGTTTAAATGGCTAAATCATGTCTCCAACCAATCAGTTGTTAATTCCTGCTTTTATTTTCTGGGCAGTAGAAGTCGTTTTTGAGCCCTGGCCCATGCCAGAATCTGTATGTGTTTCCCCTGTGTTTCATTCTAGCACTTTCCTAATATCCCAGGCCCTACATGGAGCTCCCTGACTCTATTGCAATTGGTTTTCATGTGAAATATGGATCTAGCTTTGTTCTTCTCATGTGTCGATCCCATTTGCCTAACCCTACTTAGTAAAGACGCCGTCTTTTCTCCAGTGCTTGCCCTTGACATCTTTGTTAAAAACAAGGAGGTTGTCTTGACTGGCACCTCATATTTGTTGTCCCAGTGCTTGGGAGGCTGAGGCAGGAGGATTACTGTGAGATCAAGACTAGTCTGGGCTACAAAGCACATAATGGGCCAGCCTGGACTATAGGGTGAAACTCAGTCTCAAAACTCAACAAAACAGAATAACATCAACCAAACAACAGCAAAACCAGGTAGATAGCTGGGTCTGTGGCTCTGAAGGCTCATTTTGGCATGTTGGTCTACATGTCTGTTTTGTGTTGGTACCGTGGTACTTTTGTTACAATGGCTCTGTAGTATAATTTAAATCCAGGAATTATGATGTCTCTAGCATTGCTCTTTCTGCTCGGGATTGCTTTGGCCATGTGAGGTTTTCTGTGGCTTGCATGCATTTTAAGTTTAAAAAAAATTGTATTTATGTTGAGAATGTCATTGGGATTTTGGTTGGGATTGCATTGAATCTGTGTCCCATTTTGATACAATATCTTATTTTCATGATATTAATTCTGCCAGCCCATGGGTGTAGCAAGAGTTTTCATCTTTCAGTGTCCTCCTCTCATTTTTTTCCTCAGTGTTTTGAAGTTTTCATTACCGAGGTCATTCACCTCCATGGCTAGTTTTATTGCTGTGTTCGTTGTTTGTTGAGCTGATGTGAATGGGATCATTTCCTGATCTTTCTCAGTATGCCTGTTGTATAGAAAGGTACATGTATGCTGCGTTTGTTCCCTCATACCATGCTTAAAGTGTCTTCTGTCTTTCATCGTCATGGCAGTCAAAGAAGATAACCTTTACTGTCACCTTCTCGCTTCCACACATCTAGCATTCTCTCCCACATAATTTCTGCTGACTTGCCCATTAGGGGCAGGCAACCTATGAATTGAAGGAGCAAGAAAAAATTTGGGAGAGAACGCCTACCAGAGAGGTATAAACGGATCGATTCTTTTTCATTTTCTTTCTTTCTCTTTCTTTCTTTCTTTCTTTCTTTCTTTCTTTCTTTCTTTCTTTCTTTCTTTCTTCCTTCCTTTCTTCCTTTCTTTCTTTCCTCCTTCCTTCCTTCCTTCCTTCCTTCCTTCCTTCCTTCCTTCCTTCCTTTCTTCCTTCCTTCCTTCCTTCCTTCCTTCCTTCCTTCCTTTCTTCCTTCCTTCCTTCCTTCCTCATGTTGAAGAACCTTTCTTGAGGAACCTCAGGAGGACTTTTGGCCACTGTGAAACCCGATTAGCAAGTTTATTCCCATACATGTGCACACTGGAACCACAGAACCCACGTGAACTCAAAGAAGGACCCAGTGGGTAGATTTAAGTATCCTGTTTATTGGGTGAAGGAGATGGGTGCATGTGGAGGAGCTGATGATTTTAGAAGAAAAGGAAATGACTTTCAGAGAAAATGAGAGAACAGGTAGAATGCGCAGCGACTTGAGGCAAAGCAGAGCATCAGGTGCAGTTTGTGAGGTTAAGTCTCTGTCGCGGAGCTTGATCTTCTGGCTAACAAAGGCAGCTTGACCCTCTTTGGTATCTAGGGAATGCTGAACTGGAAGAAACATCTCAGCTGGAGCTTGAGCAGAGAAAGATCAAACGATCCAAGACAGAGAGCAGAGAGCTTAGAGAGACTTCTCTTCTGAGACTGTTTGCCCAGCTCTGGGTACAGTGCCACATTTTGGTATGCCTTGTGCCCCAATGGTGTGAACGTGAAGGCTCTCTCAGGAGGCTGAGCTTCATTGGTCCAGGAGCTTGTTCATGGAGAGACTAGAGTCATGATTTGGCCTGAAAAGGTCTAGATGGCTGAAGCCAAGGGTTATGGATGGGGATGAGACATGGGAGGGACAGTGTGGGCAGCCAGGAATGGTGGAGCTCTGAAAATTTGCTTCCAAAGTTGACACCACCAACTTTTGATAAAGATCTACTTAGTATTCATGACTGCTAATCAAAGCAGTGCGAGGTCACTTCCTGTTTATTAGAACGCTTCATCCGAGCTAGTTATTGTGTTGCATCACTGTGTCTAACATGCTTGAGTACTCCGTAGGAACACTTAGCACGTTTTAGATAAGCACTGGATCATAGCCTCATAGGCAGGGAAAACACAGTTCAGTGTTACTTTGTGTTTGGTAGCAAGAAGGCAATGATTGAGGTGGCAGTTTCTGCTTCAAAGAGAGTCTTGGGTGCTTAAGAGAGAACTCAGTTGGTAAAGATCCTGCCGTGCAAGCATGAGGACATGAGTTCCAGCACCAGCATCCATATGGCAAAAGCTGGTGTAGTGCTGCTTGCTGATAATACCAGTGTTGGGAGGTAAGGAGGGGAAGGCTAAGGACTGGGGCATCCTGGGCTCACTGACTAGCCTCCTTAGTCTGACTTGCAAGCCTATTGCCACTGTCTCAAAAAGCAAGGTCACTGGCACCTGTGGAACAATACCCAAAGTTGACCTTTAACTTCTATATGCACACACATACACACACACACACACACACACACACACACACACCATATTTAGTGCTTGAAGGCTGTTTTCTATGCCAACCACTGACTTCATCATGCTTAGAATTATTTTGAGCAATATTGGCCCTAATATGATTAGCCCTGTTCAAATTTTATCCCTTAACTAATGGCATTCTAAAATATCCTTTGTGTTCGATGTTTGGAAAGCCAATTCAGTATGAAGTCTGAGTATAAAACACAACTAAGAGCATTGATTTCCCCATTTGTGTACCTCTGGAGAGCAATTCATAGAGCACGGAAGTTCTAACTAGTCCATCAATAGTCACTACTTAAATCAGAGACCAACAGAGAAGTCTGTTATCAAAAAGTGTGCATTTGAAGATGTTAAATGAAAATAAGGAACAGACTCAGCTGATGATCTGTATTCGGTTTCGTGAGACAGTTTGCAGGAAAGAGCCTTGCCAACCATATTTAGAGCTTTTCCTGTTTTTGGTTCCTGCTTGAAGAGAAGTAGGGAAAATCCAATTTCTCAAAATCTGCTTAGCTATTATTAAGCAATTCAAGGAAATTGGGCTAAGCAGTGCAGTTTACCGGGCTTCCCTTTTGATAATTGCACAAACCAAAGTGGTGCTTATCTGTCTCTTTTTGGCCCTGTTTAAGTACAGAATAAGCATTTGTGTGGGTCTCGCCCATGGAGGCCAAGACAGCCAGATGCATTGAGTCCTGAACGTGCCATCATCTTGCCCATCCTGTAATCCTATTTCAGGAGTTAGCTGCATAATTTTACCCTACACAGAAAAAGCAGCTCTGACCTGAATTACATTAAAAACTGGACCTTTCACTAAATCAGGATGAAAGATATTTTTGTTTTCTTAATGAGCCTCAATTGGAAGACTGTGACAGGTGCAACTGTGAGTGTGGCTGTGGGGAGGAAATAGGAACTCCATTCATCATTTCAAGTCATTCACACACTTCAAGGCCTACTTTAACACGGCAGGTTGCTGCTTGCATGGGTACTCCTGTTTGCTCTTGTGGTGTGTGTGTGTGCTATATGTGTTTATGTTTTATTTTGTGTGCACACATATATGTAGTAGGTGTGTGTGTGTGTGTGTGTGTGTGTGTGTGTGTGCACGTATCCACGTGTATGTAAAGGTCAAAGGACAACCTTAGTTCAAGAGCCACCCATTTTGTCCTTTAAGACATAGTTTCTAACACCAACTGAGCTCCAAGGCTGTTCTTGCCTCACCAGTTCTGGAATAACAAAGAGCATGAACCACAAATCCCAATTATTTCTTAAAAGTGTGTTCTGGTGCTCACACTCAGGTCCCTGTGCTTGCCAGGGGAATAGTTACCAACAGGGTCATCACCACACACGCCATCACTTCATTTTTAAGGACCGTGACAACTGCTTCTCCATCTAGATTCTAGATGCAGCTGAGGCGCCTGGGGTTACAGATCACCCGAGGCCCTACAGAGGCTGGACTTGTGTGGGAACCTTGGTTCTTACTCCATGGCACTCTTCCCTCTTCTTTCTCGGGGAGAGGTCCTGCAGATGGAGTTTTGGCTTGATGGCTGGCTCCATGTAAAGTCTGCTGTTCTTTCTCATCAATGAGGCAGCAGGTAAGCAGATTCTGGGTTCGCAGATAGCCTGCAGGGCCTCCTCCCCGCCATAGCCATAGGCGTTTCTTACAGTTAAACCGAGGACAAAGGATGCTGTGTCCTGTTCCACGCAGTCTGGAAATGCTGCAGGACAAGGAAGCTCACAGTCTAGGCTGTGAAGTGCTGCCCGATGTGGCGCAGAAACACATGAATACATACATACACATACATGCGCACACAATTCCTGGTTTTATCTATGTTTAAATTCTATCCCTTTGTTGTTTTTACTTTCATTAATTATCCAGGTAATTGACTTTTGGAGCTGGTGAGCAAACCTAGGGCCTCCTGCATGCCAGTGCTCCACTCCTAAGCTCAGGTTAGGATGAACCTGTATGCTGCAGGTGTCCACCTCCTCACAGCTGGCTTCTGCTCCGCCCGGACCCTGGGACCTGCAAGCTCAAAATCAGGAAAACACGCCCTGCTCCCCGCTGAGTAGTGTGCAGATTCCTTATTAAGGCTCAGATACCTTCGTACAGCTGACAGGATAGTTTTCTTCTTGAGCTGTACGCACATGAATGACTGCAGATGGCGTGTTCTCCACTGGGGTAGTCTCTGCTGCACAGGGAGGCTCCTAAGTTAAGTTTTGCCTACTTTACAATTTTGCCTGCAGCAGAACTTGAGCATTACTAAGAATAATGAGTGAAAATAGCTTAAACTCCATTAGTAATGTGATTCCAGCCAATAGACTCCAGACCAGGAGAGATGCTCTTGTGAATCATCATTATTTTATAGTTCTAAAATGAAAATGCGGATGTTTACAGCAAGGGAAATGCTGGCCAGCACTCACAGTCCTCTGCAGACGATGACCAGGCAGGCACCTGGGAAACGCCCAATGTCCGCTCCTCTCGGCAGCCTGGCCCTCCGCTCATACTTTTGCTGATCTTAAAAGGCCAGCATGCATGAAAATAGGCTTTATCATTGAAGACCAGCCTGTAGCGAGGAAGCCTGTGTGAGGGAGGGCAAAGGCATGTGCACTGTCTTGTCGTGCTCCGTGCGGCTTGCTTCATTCAGAAGTACTCCCTTCTCTTTCCCGCTTCACGGTTACAGGCGTGACACAGTCACACAGGCTGATGACTGAGGTTCACTTGTGTTGTCCACCTGCTTCTCCGTGCTTCTTTGCCAGCAGAATGCTAACAGTGGTTAAGCTGAGATCGGCAAAGGATGGGGCAACAGTGCTGGGGCTTGGAGCATCTTGGAGTATAGACTCCACGTGTGTCTCATCTCCTACTCCTGTACCAGGAAGGGGCAGGTCCCTAGCTTTGACTCTACTCTTTTCCTCACCATCTTTGCTTTTTCTCTTTATTATTATCATTTGGGGTGTGTGTGTGTTGTCACCATTCTCCTCCTCATCCCCTTCCTCTTCCTCCTCCTTCGATTGAGATTCTCACTATTTGGTGGTGTGAACTCTTCAATCCTTCTGCCTCACACTCAGCCTTTAATATTTATAAACTGTGTATGAATCTGATAAAGTTCTTAAAGCCTCACTATCTGACAAACACCTGAGTTCTTTTTTAAAGTGAGGATCTTTTAAAATCAAGGAGAAAAGTTACTGTTTGTTCCATTGGCTATGGAAAGTTTATGAAACATCCTGGATAACGTTGTTCAGTGACCCACTTGCCAAAAAACGCAAGACTTTAAAATTGTAACGCCCTTGACTGTCTTGGAGCTTATGCATACAAGAGAGCGAGAGCTGGTCTGCTGCTGTGCCTTTTCATTCCCATGAAGCTTGGCTAGGAAAACTGGGCAGAATTCACAGACCTAGAGACACTGGTGAAGTGTTATTATGTCAGATATATACACTCATTGCCGAACACCACCAATAAATTGTCTGTCATTACAGCCCTTCCCAAGTTGTAGGAAGCAGAAGAATAATGCATAAGGCTGTGATCCAGTGACTGCTTCACTGCTTCACTGCTCCACAAAGCCAACCAGCCATGGGAAGAGGCGAGGTCCTGTTTTTAACATCATAGCATCTAAATAGGAAAGTTCTTCATTAGGGTGTTTTGTAAGATATTGCCATCAAACACAGATTAGAATCAGTTGCCTGAGAGCGGTGGTTGTCAACCTTCCTCATGCTGAGACCCTTTAACACAGTCTCTCATAGCATGGTGATCCCTGATCATAAGACTATTTTCTTTGCTACTTCACAACTATAATTTTGCTACTGTGACGAATCATAATGTAAAGATTTTTGGAGATAGCTTTGCCAACTATCGAGGGAGGGGGCCTGGAAGAGAGGCAGAGAGATGTTAACATGGGGATATATATTAACTAAATGTGTCCTAAGCTCAAGCCTAGGCAACCGGACTGGGGAGAGGTACCAACTAGCAGAGATGATAATGGCAGGTATTTTACCTGTTTCTTCCCATAGGTCACGTCCTTCTCACAAATCATTATTACCATACCAGATGATGCAGCATCCTCAAGAACAAGCTAAGATGCTCAGGGGAGAATTACAGTTGCTTCTATGGCAGGGTGAGGGGAGCCAAGAAGAGACCTGTATTGTAAAAGCCACCACATGCAACAGTGAACAGTCACATGGAATGATGAGACAAACGTTTCTTCTCAGAGTAACAATTATTCAGCTGTCATGAGCAGAGAGGGTCTGACATGTTTCAGCTTTAAGTGGGTTTGTGGAATGCAGTCATATTCACAATTACACTATGGAAGGGAAACCGACTGAGGGCTACTTGGAACAAAGAACAAATGGAGGCTCCACACACTTGCCCTCCAGCACCTCATTCGGGGTCATAGATTAGGAACCACGCCTTTCCTTGGGGGTCGTAGATTAGGGACCATACCTCTCCTGCCCTTTCTCTGTCCACAGCAGCAGGAGCTAAAGCTCCAGGCTGGGTCATCTGTCACTCCCTGTGACAGGTCTATTTTGGGGAGGTTGTCCAATGGCCAGCCCACCTGCTGTGACCTGACATCCCAACTTGACAAGACTTCTCCATCCTGGCCAGGAAGTTCCCCTAAAGCAGTCTTCCCCAGGAACCAGAATGGTCAGCATCCTGTATTGCTGTTTTATCTTGACTCTGCAGTCTGCTCATAGTGAGTTGGCTTTGGAGAACTGAAAGAAGAAAACTGAGTGCTGTGTGGATGAAGATGTACTTTGTTAAAAATGAGAGGGCAAAGGCAGGAGAGATGGCTCAGTGGTTAAAAGCATTCGTTGATCATGCAGAAGAAGGATTTGGATCCCAGCACCTTACATGGTGTCTCAAGACTCTCTGCCAGTTGGGTATCAGGGGGTACAAAAAAATGAGAGGGGAAACATTTGTGCTCATGCTATTTCTTTTGTACATGTGCTTTGTGAAATCTATAGATACAAACACACACTTGCACACACATGCACAGACACAGACACTCTCACACACATGCACAGATGCATGGTTTGTGAGCTAGCTAGAAAGCTGGCTTTTGTTTTTTGTTTTTTAAACCGGTGCTGCAGATTGGCCCCAGGTACTTGGGCTGAACAAATGTTCTACACTGAGCTACATCCTCAGCCTTGTTTAACTGAGTTTTGAGGAACATTTGCTACCTCAGAGCAAGCACCAGGGGAGTGTTTCTCTTGTGCTACCTGCTTCCCATTGACTCAGACCTGCATTTAGTTGAGAACTGAATTGCGATATGTGGAATCTTTTTGGTACCCAGGAATTTTTCTGGGGATGATATGTTTGGAAGCACTTGGCACTGAGTAGCTTGTGGCCAGGATACAGAGAAAGAAACTTCCTCGTGGGGAGCAGGCTCTCTGTTGGACCCAGGATATACATACGTGTTTGAGGAAAAAAAAAAGTGGCTGCATCAGCTTCTAAGCTGTTCCATCTTCCACTGGGAAAGAAAGGGATGATATTTTCAGAGTTGAATCAAATTACAGCTTCTTGGAGAGAGTCCCTCTGGCTAACATAGATGAAAACTGACATCCATTTTACTATAAAAACATGAATTTCTTCCCCCTTTTGAGCCAATTGCAGGCCCCACCCTTTGTAAAAATGAATTAGGCTGCAGTGTTTCAGTGAAGCAGCTTTTGCTTCTGTCGTTGGCATGGTAAAGGTAGCCCAGGTAATAAATTTCAGATTCTCATAATGCAAAAACACCACTTACCACTGTTTAAGACTGCTTGATTTCAGTGATCTAATCCAGACATCAGGAACCAGGAATTAAAGTGAAGAACGAAGTCTTCCAGGGGAGGCAAATGAAACTCTTCCATAAACTCATGAGGTGAAAACTGTCATTTAAAGCCATCTTCAATTATAGATCACATTTCCAAAAGGTTATGTATATGTGGCTCTCTCACTCTCTCTCTTTCTCTCTGTGTATGTGTGTGTGTGTGTGTGTGTGAGCCTGTACCCATGCACACAGAGGCCAGAGGCTGTCTTCAGTTGTCTTTCCTCATGGAATGTCCCCTTCATATATATATATATTTATGAGATGCTGAAGCTGGAGCTGGGTAGTTAGGCTGGGTGGTTGGCCAGGGAGCTCCAGGTGTCTGAGTTTATCTGTTCAGCACAGAAATTACAGGTGCCTGCTGCCATGCCTGGCTTTTCTCATTTGGGTTCTGGGGATGAAACTCTGGTCTTCCCGCCTGTGCTGTAGGCATTGACAGATTTCAGTGGCATCTTAGCGGGAAAAACTGAGGGGATCTGCGACAGACTGGGGAGGCTCTCTGCTGATGGAGAAAAGGGGCTGAAGAGGGTTTTCTCACCGAGCTATCCACAGCCTATCTTGGATTCTTCTTTTTCTTCCACAGACTGCACTGTTGACTCTGAGCCTCATTTTAATAGTCAGCTCCTACTCCAGTTTTTTCTCATTTGTCAAATTGCCTTCTGAGTGCCACAGTGAACACATGGTGCTGGTTCTGGTGTCTGCTCCGTTCTTGGACACTCTCTCCAAAACCTGCCCGTCCTCTATTGTTCTTCCATTTCCCCCAGCTGCCCTCATAGATTAGCCAAAGCTTTTTAACTCGTGTCTGCAGAACATTTCTCTGTGCTCAACAGATGGAATAGAACTTCTGCCTTTGCAGGCTCTGACAGTCTCCATGGCTAATGAATGTTCTGCATTTGTGGAAGAAATGGGGTTGAGGGATCTGGAGAAGGTTCTAGAGCACCAGAAAGCAGTTCTGGGACTAGGGGTGTGAGAATAAGGTAACCTAGAAGATAAATATAAATTTTATGCTACTAGATATAAATAGATATAAAATTAGTATAAATCTAATCAGATAGTTTTTGTTTTTGTTTTTAAGACAGAATCTTATGAAACCTGGGCTGGCCTCAACTTTACTATGTGGCTGCGGATGACCTTGAACCTCTGATTCTCCTGCCTCTACCTCCCAAGTTCTAGGATTATTGGTACAAACCACCACACCTGGCTTAATTAGGTATTTCCTGCTTCAGAATCTCTCTCAGGATAGATGTGGCTCAAACTGAAACTGTGCCCATGGAGGAGATGACAGACTGTTCCTTGGCTATTTGAGATCTTCCTGGCTTTCTAATCGCATACCTCCTTTCTCCCTCCCTCCCTCCCTCCCTCCCTCTCTTCCCCCTCCCTCTCCCTGCCTCCCTTCCTCTATTCCGTTTCTTCTTCCTTTCCCCTTTCTTCCCTTCATTTTCACTTCCTCTTTGCTTTGTCCTGCTATGGTCCTGAACTACCATTTATCTGAATGTCCACCCCAGATCCCAGTGCCAGTTATTTACCACTCGCTCTGTTGGACATTGTGATGGCTTGAATGCAAATGGCTTCCACAGGTCCCATAGGATCATATCTTTGAATGCATGATCCCCAACTAGTGGAGCAATTTGGAAGGGTTAGGAAGGAGCGAGAGAGGAACACTAACTGGGGATGGTGTGGGCTCAAAGCCCACCCCTAGTGACACACCTCCTCCAACAGAGAAACCCTGTCTTGACAAAAAGACAGAAGACATAGATGAGTGACATTCAACAAGGTCTCATGTAGCCCAGGCTGTTCTTGAACTCACTTAGTGGCCAAGGATGACCTAGAATTCCTGGTCCTTTCATCTCTGCCTCCTGAATACTGACATTAGAAGCATGTGCCACCATGCCCAGCAGAATTCACCCTTCTTAAAATACACATACATTCTTTGGTCCACAATGAGTTCTTTACCACGGGTTTCTAAAAGGATGTCTTCTTGCCTAACAACAGAGTTCCCAGCTATGCTTGTAGCAAGGTATCTTCTCCTCTGTGTACCGTAAGGGATTGGGCTACAGGCACCACAGGAGCTGGGATGGAATGGCAGGTGCTGCTCCTGGGTGACAGCTGCCCTAGAGAGTGAACCATCCCGGAGTCTGGTATGTGTTGGCTCTTCTCTAGAGTGTGGCTGGCCTTCCATTGACAGTCTTAAAAAGTTCTGTCATGACAAAAGACCAACACTTCTCCAGCCCATCATGCTAGCCATGGGCACTTCACTAACACAAATCTTCCGTCTTTACATAGGAATACAACCTGAACTGAAAGAGAGGAGGAAGGAAGGGGAGGGAGAGTCAGTCAGGGCAGAGACAGAGATAGACCTTTGAGTTTGAATATTACCCCCTTTTATTTCTTTTAAGAATTATGGTGGAGAAAAGAAAAATATTTCACTAAAATTTTTCTTAACTTTGTGTGTGAAAACTGAATTCCATTAAACAAAACATAGTTTTTTGGGTAGCGTGTTGCTTTTACACTTGATTGTTTCACACTAGCAGATCTGACACTTCAGTTTGTTCAGGAACAGGTAAGCAATGCTGGAACGTACAAGAGGCAGGTCCTCAAGAGCTGTGTTTGGTGAGGCACTCCCAGACGAGGGAGTGGGCAATAGAAGATGCCCTTTCTCTAAATGACAACACAGTGTCATGGGTTGGAAAATGTTCAGCCAGCCAAACGTATAGCATGCAAGCATGAAAATTTGACTTCTGTCACCAGAAACCACATTAAAAAAAAGAAAAAAGACAAACCAAGCCCAGGAAGCATGGAGATGGGAACAGATAGATCCCTGGAGTTTGGAGGCCTTCCAGTCTAGGTAACTGATGAGCTCCAGGACAATGAGAGGTTTATCTCAAGAAGAAAAGGTAGATGTAAGAGTGATGTTGGCCTCCTGGTCTTCACGTGCAGACAGCCACTCAGCCACCTGCAATGCAGTATTGATTCCCATCCTGAGTAGGTAGCTCTCATTCCTAAACCAAGAGAGACAATGCTTTCCATGCTCACCTGTGTGACAATTTTCTGGACTCCTACAGACGACAGGTGTGCAATCTAGATTTCCAAGGGAAAGTGAGGTGGAGTTAATCCTCTGAGGAACTGTGTTTGCATAATTTTATTTTTCTATTTTGCATTTTTAAAATTCAGTACAACTGTCATAAAAGCCTATTTTTGTCTTATAGGAAGCCAATTAAATTTTCAGCTAGACCAATTCAATAAAAATGAATTTGGAAAATATAGCCAGCATAGAAAAGGGACTGTTAAATGTACATACAGTTAAAAACAAAAAAGTTACACATTTTTCTTGCAGCGCTGAGAGAGATGATTGGGATGGGATATTCTTGGCATTTGTTCATTTAAAGATAAGGCTAACTCCCTTCATTGCAGCCTTGAGAACAGGATGCAATGAGAATTTCATCAAAGGCTGTGTAATTCGGTAAACATGTTCTTGGAGTTATAGAAATTCTTACCCACCCTCACATAATTGTGCACGCACCCTCCACGGAAGAGTCTCCTAATTTGTGTTAGATGAATGATGTCTTTTTCTAATTAAGCAGATGCTTCCATTTTCACTGAGAAGTGTAAGACAATGTCTAATTGAGCTTCCTTTTTACTGTTGTTTTTGTTTTTGGACAGTGCTAGAATTAGCCTTGGAATTTGGTTTCCCAATTGATTCCCATTCTAATTAAAACCCAACTGGATTGATCCAGCTTGTGGGTTTTCTTAGGAAACAGAAGGCTCTCCGCAGTTCATAGCAAGTGCGATCCTCCAGCCCTTCCTCTGATCACCTGCTGTCTCCTAACCCCACAGTTGCTTCACCTGGGATCTTGTG
Source organism: Rhombomys opimus (assembly GCA_010120015.1). NCBI lineage: Eukaryota > Metazoa > Chordata > Mammalia > Rodentia > Muridae > Rhombomys > Rhombomys opimus. Next base: position 3,573,710 of record REGO01000129.1, read on the forward strand.
TTCACTCGAGGCTCCTCTTTAGCCTCACGGTGGACCCATCCCTACACCTCACCTCTCAGAACTTCAAAAAGTGTATTCTGATGAAGTCGTGAAACAAGAGCTTACGGAATCGGTTCTCCAAGACTGACAGCTTTCATTCTCAGTAGTTACAACAGAAAGGTCACTCCCAGCACGAAGCCAGGCCAAGACGCCTGTTCTTCCTTTCAACTTGAGCTTTGAAGGTCTGGAAAGCCCTTTTTGTCCTCACAATGCTATTGGCAAACGCACACAGATGGCGCTGTTCTGTGCTGGGTGGAGCTGTTCCTACAGCCTCACATGAAAGAGGCGGGAGGTGCCAGCTGCTCCCTGCAGTGTAGAATGTGGGCAGAGGAGAAAGGACAGAAAGTTTCAGCAATGCTCCTTTTGCATAGAATGTGTAGCTTCGTGCAGAAGGGGGGAGTCAGGCTGATGGAGTCACATCTGCATAAATTAAGATCTCTTTTGTAGGAAAATAAAAAAGAGTTTTTGGTATAGCTCGTGATCCAGGTTTTACACTTTTAATTCCGGGAAACAAGCAAACCTATTTGCATCTGTGCTAGAACTGCAATTGAAAGCTGCCAAGAAGGCCCCACACATGAGGAAGGAAGGGGACACCATGCCTGGAGGGTTTTAGTTAGAGCCTCCCCGGTGTTCTATGTCCAACAGCCCTGGCCATCCTCTGCTCGTTAGTCTTTGGCAACTTGGCACAAACTAGAGGCAGTGGGAAGAGGGAACAGCAGTTGAGAGAATGGCTGCATCAGTTGCCTAGGGGTTTGTCAGGAGGCGTTTTCTTGCTTCATGATTGCCGTTGGAGGGTCCACACCACTACGGGTGGTGCCTGCTCCAGGCAGGTGGGTCTGTAAGCAAGGAGGGAAGCGAGAGCAGCAAGCCTGCTTGTGAGGGCGCCCCTCCATGATCTGTGCTTCCTCTCCTGCCTCCAGGTCTCCCCTGCCCTGACTTCCCTCAGCAATGGGGTGTGGTATAGAACTGTGGGCTGAGATAAACCCTTCCCTCCCCTAGTTGGCTTTGCCTAGTGTTTTATGTCAGCAATAGAAACCAAACTAGGACATGTCCTAGTCCAGATAAAATTAGTTTCTCTCCTGAGAACCCAGCCATTTCTTTTCCAGGTTTCACATCTTTCAACTGTGTGTCAAATTTACCTTTTACTATCAAACCATAAAGTTCTTACCTTGTTTTCTTAATGTTGGTTAAGAGTGTCGGAGCAAAGGCTGCACTTTCACAACCACATAAAACTGTTTCCCCAGCATCTTTGAATAATGTATATGCTACATTGTTATGGTTGATATTATGAACTTAAGGTCTCTAGATGGCCTAATTGCTTGCTGCAATCATCTAATGAATGCATGGCTTCCTATGTAGTTCAAGGTTGTCCATCATCATTAGGTAATGCAAATGAACTTAACAGAGATGTGACCACACACCTGCTGAAGGATGGAAGCTGTACTAACTTAGGAAGCCCTATACCAGCTGACTGTAAGATATTCACTGACTTTATTTGTTAGTGTGTGTAGCTTGCCTTCCTGGAGGCAGGTAAAGAGACAGGCTTCTCTAGAAATATGGAAGAAGGCTTGTGTGGATGTCTTGGAGATAAACTCTCCTAGAGTTTATGTAGATATTTTTGGCTGTTTTTCAAGACTGCACTGAACTAAGTCAATAACCACAAAATAATCTGTTATTAATTATTCTAGTTTGAATGGAAGTTAGAATTGACTCCATTGATCTGGCCTGGCAGAATTCAGACACTCACATTTTAGGAACTTACCTTACCACAAGATGTGCTTAGATGATGATTGTGAGGGATGTTTCCTCTGTGGAGAACTATTTAGACATGTACAGGAACTATGTTTTAGGAGAGGCAGTGTAAAGGACTGTATGTGTGCATGTGTGTGTGCTTGCTGTGTGGGGCATATGGAGTCCAGGAGTGGATATGTGGAAGACATACGTGGATATGTCTTCCTCATTGCTTCTCCACATCATCATCAACAACATCATTATCATCATCATTATAATTGTCGTCACCATCATCATTATCATCATCAACATCATCATTATCAGTAGCAGCAGCAGAAGCGACGTAATCACCACCACCACCATCATCATCATTATCATCCTCCTCATCGTCATCATTATCATCTCAAACACAGGATGTCTCATTGAACCTGGGTCTTGCTGTTTTAACTAGACTGTGTGGCCGGTGAACCCTTGGGATTCTCCAGTCTCTCTGCCCAACGCTAGAGTTACATGGGTGCACCAGTATTTCTGGCGTTAGCTTGGCTGTTGGGTGTCTGAACCCAAGTGCTTGTACTTGCACAGCAAACATTTCACTACCAGGCCAGGTCTCTGGACCCCATGCCTAGATTTTTGCACAGGTGTTGGAGATTTGACTCTGGTACCCTGCTTATAAATCAAGTGCTTTACCAATTGAGCAAACTCTTCAGCCAATGTAAAAGGAGTTTTAAAAACTGTTGTCAATGGAGTATTGTTTTAAAGTACCCAATGAACATCCCTTTGTAAAGAATTCGAGTTCTATGGCCTATAACAATTTGTTCAAGCATAAACTTGGATCTTCAAGTATCAATTTTACCTTGAAGTGACACACAGCTGTACTTGAAGATAAATAACTATTTGGCCACAGACAGCAGCATTAAGTAATTTTAGAAAATGAATTACCATAGTGACCTTGTGGAACCCTGGTATGATGGCTTGCCAAGATGGGGCTATGGCCAACTTCCTGTCTCATTTATGTAATTTAGATTCCACCTATTCTTCTGATTTATGATCAGCTTGCTTTAATAACACAGATTGTTCAAGTTACATTTAGTGAAATGTTCATTCCTCTGACTCTTCCTGTAAGTGCGGGCAACTTCAGAAATCTTGCTAGAGGGTGGAAGGTCAAGGGCATGGGTTCTTTAGCTCGTTGCCAGGCTCTAGCGTGAAAGACCAGACTCATCAACAATGACCCCCAGAACAGAGGAGGGGGAGAGAGGCCTTCAGGGTCCTTTATTTCCCCTGTGTGCTGATTGGGTTACTATGACAAACAACGGTGTGAGAAAGCCTTTGCCCAGGCCATTTACCTCTGCTGCTCCTGGGCTCATGCTGAGGAACAGCTTCCCTGTGAATCCCAGTGCTGTAGCAGATCTGCTTACATCAGGGTGCCCAGGAAGGAAAAAGGAGTCAGGCAAGAGCTAGAGCCTCAGTGTCCCCTTAAAGACTGCTGCTTGCAGTGGTTCATCTTCATTGTCAACCTGGTGGGATTTAGGGTCACCCCAGCAACACTGCTCTGGGGTGTCTTTGAGAACATTCCCACAGTTTGACAGAGGAGTGAAGGCCCATCTTGAAATCGGGTGGCACCATGCAGAAGCTCATGGGCTGAAGAAAGGGGGGAAGCTAGCTGAGCGTCAGCTCTCGTCGCTCTCTGCCTCCTGACTGCAGACGTCACGTCACGGCCAGCTCAGCACTGTTTCCCACAGACTCTGAAACCGTGTTTCTTCACAGCACCGACCTTATATAGTCAACAGGGTTTCCCTGGACTAACACTTCCTTACTTGCCTTTCGGCTTTCTTTTCTTTCTGTCTTTCCCCCTTTTATTTTTGAATGAGAGTTATGCTGCATAGCCTTGCCTTGTGGCCTAGGCATGTCTTAAACTAGCAATTCTCCTGCCTCAGTCTCTTGAGTGCTAGGATTAGAAATAAGCACCACATTTGACTTTCTTCAGTTTTTTTTTTTTTAATTGCTTGGATTTAATGAGGAAAAATGTGGCATATGTGCACAAGGAGATATTTTTTTCAGCTATAAAGAATGTATTTATGGAATTTGAGGGAAAATGGGTTCAATTAAAGATGATCATGTTAAGTGAATTAAGCCAGTCTCAGAGAGGCAAACATCGTATGTTGTTTCTCATAGAGCCATTAGGTCTATGTTTCATAAACAGTCATATGAAATCATATATATTAGAAATGAAGCCTCCAGGAAAGCAGAAGGGACTAACTGGAGAGCAGAGGCGGGGGAACACACTCATCATACATGTCTATCTGTAAGAAACTTTAGAAGATTTAAAATATAACAGAATAAATTTGTTATAATTAAAGTTTCAAAAGTTCAAATGTCAAGAGCCATGAGTAGGTTGGTTGTGGTGGCACACACTGGTAGGATTTGCTGAAGGAGGCAGAGGCAGGAGGGTCACGAGTTTGAAGCCAGCGGTGAGTAGAGTTAATTTTTCTCAAGAAACTCTTGTTTCGAGTGTGCAGTGAGTGAGGCCTGGAGGGAGAACTCTTCAAACCCACCCTTCCCTACCCCCAGGAAGCCCCCTCCCTCCCAGAGCCCTCCCACTCTCTCCCTCCCCCAGCTCTCCCACTCTCTCCCTCCAGCCTAATCCTTCCCTCCCCCTAGCTTTACCCCTCCCTCCCCCAGCTTCGCCCCCTCCCAGCCTCACACCCCCAAACTCTGCTACTGTCCTCTTGAGCTACAGTGGCCATATAGGGTACTTCCTGAACCATTAGAAAAGTACACGTGTGCTCTGTGCTAGACGGTGTGACAGGTGCCAGGACACGGGTGTCAGCGTGGTGCTCAGGGGGTGCTCAGATAACCCTCAGAGCACTCGGCTACACCATAAACAGTGGCTCACCGTGTATGAAAACACGCTCCATCGCAGTTCCATTCACTCTTGCCACCCGGCACATGCTTACACTGCTCAGTTTATTTGTCTAAACTTTTAGCTCATTTTCTTAAATACATTTTTTGCCACTATTATTTCCAGATGTCTTCATCATAGAACTCAGGAAACAGAAGAGACCAGAACATCTACGCACCTGTGTGAGTGAAGGATGCAGCTAGAATGTGTGAGGAAAACAACGGTTTTTGAAATAGTAAATGAGTAGTTTTTGTGTTTTAAAGACACTATATTGGCCTGGCTGGTCTGAAGTTCTTTCTCTTTCCGAGTCCTGGGAAAGCAGGCATGCACAACCACACCCAGCTATGCTGGGGTATTTTTAAGTTGCAGCAGAAGAAGCTGTGACTATGGGGTTGGTAGTAAGTGCTGAGGAAAAGCTGGGGGAGTAAGACAAGATGATTCGTAATTAAGGACCAGGACGGGAGCAGGTGGGAGACCCTGTTTCTAATGAGTTGGCGGGGAGGGGGAAAGGTGAGTACAGGTGAATCTTCAGGCTGAGGAATTAGGAACAGGAAGATTCTGAAATGAGAAGGAAACAACGGTTTCAGCTGGGTCTGGAAACTACAGCTCAGCCCCAGTCTGTGACTGACTGAGCTACCATCTTCTCCAGCAATGCTGAGCGACCACCATCAGAGATGATAGAGGCCATCAGATAATTTGATGTCTGGGCTGTTCAAACAGTACTGTCTCTAAGGTGAAGAGGAATGAGCACAAAGGAACCAGAAAGCTGAAAGACACAGAGAAAGAAGGGAACACACTGTCCAGTGAGACTACAGTGCAACTGAGCAAGCCATAGCAGCTGGTGGAGATAAGCTTAGAGAACAGGGTATGGGAAGAAGGAACACAGGGGAATGATCACCCGATTTGTTCCCTAATCTCTTTGAAATCTACTCCTGCTTCTTTTCTCAATGTCCAACTTTGTTTTTTCCTCCCTCCCTCCCTCCCTCTCTCCCTTCCTCCCTTCCTTCCTTCCTTCCTTCCTTCCTTCCTTCCTTCCTTCCTTCCTTCCTTCCTTCCTTCCTTCCTGTCCTCCTCCACCTGTTCCTGTTCCTCCCTTTATAATCTATGCATCCCAGTGTGAGCTGCTCCTATGCTCCCGGCTGTAGGGCCATCTACTAAAGTGTGACTGACCTATTTACTAGGAGTTGTCTCATTAAAAAAAATTGACTTCCTCACCCAGAGACCATCAAATGTCGTGAGATTCCCAGTCAGGGGTCGGGGCTCATGCTTCCCTCTCACCCAGTGCTAGAGTGTGACCTGGAGAAATCAAGTTGGTGCTGAACGAGAAGCTTCCTCCACGCTTATCTTCGTTGACAGTGAAGGTTAGCCATCACACTGGATGAACTGATTTAATTTCGGGCACTCAGATAAGATATGAGTTCCCAACCTGCGTATAGCAACCAATGTCTTTCCTTAAAGGAGAGGTGGTGCAGAACAGGAGAGGATGATTTGTCTCCTATAATGGGGAGTTTGTGTCCTGATTCCCATCTTGAGAAGTTTCCTGGAGGGGGGGGGGATGTGTCAGGTGTGTCCAGAGGGCAGCTGAACTGCGCACAGAACTTCAGGCCCAAGTGGGTGATAGCGTCTACTGCTGACATATTCTGAGTGGCTATCTGAATGATAAATACGATAGCCAATATTTCAGCTGATGATTGGAAAATCTGGAAATTATTATGGTATTTCAGAGGAAGGCATATGGGCCTGGAACTCCCAATAACTCCACAGGAACCTGAGCTTTCAGGTGGGAAGGGGAAACTGGAGGCAGAAGGAAGAATTTATGTGCGGAGATAAACTGCTTAGATCACCAGCAATATCTACAACTGGAAGCCAGAGGAGAGTTGTTGTGGATTCACATTAGAGCAAAAACGAGAAAGGATCTTTAGAAGTCAGCACACTCTGGGCACAGAAACTGGATGTCATTATTAAGCTGGCATCTTACCTTCTGAGATCTTGCTATATGCCAAGTACATGAATAAATTATATTATCCTCACAATGGCTATATAAGAACACTCTCATCAATTAAGACCTTGGCTGTCTATGAGAGAAAACAAAACACTGCTGACTTAACTCCTAGTGGTTATTCTCTTAGCTTATAGAGGCCGTGTGACTCTCTGGACAGCATAACTTTCCCAGGTATCACCAAGGTTCTAGGCACTAGCCTTGCTTTTCCGGTATATTTAGAGTTTGACTTCATTTTTAGACCCTGAGATGACTTCTGGAGTTCCAGCCATCACATCTTTCCAAACCTTAGAAGGGGGGACACAAAAGGGTTTTCTTGTGACCCCTCTGCTCCAAGGAAACTATTCTAGAAGTCCCATCAATATGTTTATCTTCCTGCCATGATCAAATTCTAATACATTAGTTCACGTCTATTTGCAAGGGAGACTGGCTGTGTCCTAAAATGAACAGAAACAGCTTTGAGTGGCTGGGAAGATGGGTGAGCCAGTAAAGTGCCTGTTGTGTAATCACAAAGGCCTGAGCCAGAGTCCCAGGGTACACACAAAGGCTGTGCATGATTGCACATCTCTGTAACTAGCACTATGAAAGGAGGGTATCAAGACAGGAGATCCATGGAGCTCATGGTTCCATCAGTCAGTAAGAGCTGGATTTAGTAAGCAACCCAGTCTCAAAAGGTAAGGTGAAGAGTGACAGAGAAAGACATCTGATGCCCATCCTTGGACTCCCCTTTCTTGAAAGCACGTGTGTGTGTGCACGCGCACGCGCACGCGCATACACACACACACACACACACACACACACACACACACTCGCGCGCGTGCGCACGCTTTGGCCAGTCAGATGCATTCTGAGGCTCCATAGTTTCACCTTTGGTTTTGGATGTGTGGGTAGCCAGGTTTGCTAGCCAAGTCCTTCACAGGACTATGGTTTGAAGCTGAGAGACCATCCTTGCTTCTCTCCTGAAGTGGTGAAGTTGAAGCCCTACTCTGTGCTGCATTTGACTTCCCATCTTTGAAGTCATTTGTGTTTTCAGCATTGGAGAGCCATTCTGCTTCCAGGAATGTGGAACTAACTGGGCTGGGTGTGAAGGCTCATACCTTGGGGTTCTCACAGAAATCTTATTCATTCTATCAGAAAAAAGAAAACAACCAAAATACCCCTAAGGAAAATGATTGAATTACTAATTCTTGAAACATTCTTACAGCCCAACCCTGTGGTCACTAGAAATGTATTCCTTGAATACTCAGGCAGGTATGGAAAAGCACGTTATACGGTATGATGAGTATGGAAAAGCACGTTATACTAAAAAGACTGAAAGAACTCATTACGATGATGCGGCTTCGTAGATAGGAAGGCTGCAGTCCAGAGAGCCTGGGGCTGTCCTTGTCAGCAGGACCTCGGGGCTCTCATTGCTGTCCATTTACTCATCCTTTTCTGAATGTTACACATTTATGTAATTAATAGGTTTTGCTTTTGTAACAAGAAACACAAGCATGATTTGGAAACATGATTTTTCCCGAAAGGCAGTCATTTCACCAACCGGAGAGCATAATGGACTGATCCTAGGCCCCTTGCTCATATGAAGTAAATACGCAGCTTTGTCTTCATGTGGGTCTCCCAGCCACTGGACAGGGGCCCTCTCTGACTCTGGGGCCTGCCTTTGCACCTTGTTCCCCTGAGTGGGCTGCTTTGTCTGGCCTCAGTGGGAAAGGATGTGCCAAACTCTAAAGCCGTTTAATGTGCCAGGGTACCCACAGGGCCCTCCCCCTTCTCTGAGGAGGAGGCTCAGGGAGAATATTGAGCAGGAGTATATGTGGGGGGGGGGGCTGTGATCAGGATGTAAAATGAATAAATAAAACCAAACCAACATGGAAAAAAAAAGAAATTAATTGTCCATAGAGCCTACTGATAAGAGTGCCATCTTAATTGAAGAGATGACAATGATAAGCAATTGACAACACTCACCTGTGGCATGAGAATGCTATGACATTTCTGCGGTGTTAAAATGTCATTTATGCAATAGCTGATCTGATCTGTGTCCTGTGTTGGTACCACCATTAGTCAGGACTTCAGAAAACAAAACAACCCTATAATTCTGGCTTCTCCTTAGTCAGACTCATAAGAATACCAAATGTCTTTGGTACAAAGTTACAGCACTGGAAAATGCTATGTAGTCTTCTGGGGTTGGAGGAGTCATCCACAATCTTAATCAGCTGTGAAGTGTAATAATGACTGGTATGGCAAGATACGGCCACGGTGTGATAGCGGCATGGCTATCACAGGGGCAGCCAAAGCATTCTGACTGGATTTAAGGCCACTCCACAGCGGGAAACATATGCCTAGTATGTCAGTCTACTCAAGAACTGCTGAACTCCAGGCCGCATTGCTTCCTTTTACAGCCCTTCAGGCTTGCTCCTGCTCCAGTCTTGTGAAATCCGGCTCTAGCCTGCGGCTGTGTGCTTCCTGGAGCAAGATGCTTAAAGCCAGCAAGGAGAAAGGTACACCTTCCCGGCTGTGGCTTCAGGTTCCCGTTCAGAAACAAGTCCGAGTGACACACTCGCAGGGTGGCTTTGCGTCCCAGACCAGCCCTGAGGACAACTTGGGGATATGGCATTTGTCAGTTTCTCTCTTCTTCTCAACATCCTAGACCCAGTCTTCCTTCCGCTTTGGTGTCAGGACTTCACAAATAGGGAAATCCATGAATCCGGAGGGTCTTATAGTAAAATGACATGCTACGGCCAGATAACCAATGGGCAACCTTCTGTGTACTTTTCTACTTATTTTTAACTCTGAGTTTTAATTTTGTTTTAAACACTAACACTAAAATGTATTTAGCATTTATTCTCTCTCTCTCTTTGTGTGTGTGTGTGTTAGCATGTGTGTGTATGAGACTGTACAAGGTAGGAAAACAGTGGCGACTCTGGAGGGGTAGTTGTATTCTTCTGCCACACGGATCAGACTCAGGTTAATGAGCTTGGTGCAACACCTCTACCCACAGAGCCACCTCATTTGCCCTCCATCCTCCTCTTCTTCCTCTTTTTCTCCTAGGGCCTCATACATGAGGCACAGGCTGTAAGGTAGTCAGGAATTACTCTAAACTTCTGATCCTCCTGTCCCTCTCTCCGCCCGCCCCCTCTGTAGCTGGAATTACAGGTGTGAGTCACCACACTGGCTGTGCAGTACTGGGAACTGAACTGTAGGCTCCTGTATGCTAGGCAAGCGCTCTAGCCACTAAGTCTAAGCCGTAGCCCGTTCTGTATGCATTGCATTTTCCCTAGATAATTTCATTGTGTAAATGACTGTCATACATAGTTGTTTAGGGAGTAATGGCAAAGGAAAAAAACCAAGTCTATCCTATTCAGTGCTGATAGTTTTTTAAAAGTAGTTTAGCAATAGTGGGTTTAATCTGTAGCTGAAGAGCCTGTAAGCTCACAGAAAGTGCTGTCTGCTGTTTTGTGTGGAAGGATCGGAAAGCTCCTTTGGCCAGCTCCATACTGAACCAGAGAGGAGATATTACAGACAGTGGCCTCCTGCAGACTGCAGTCCTGAGCCTGGCTGACTGGAGCCCTGTCTGGGGAAAGTGGGGAAATGGCCAATGCCTGGCTGGGGTGCTGCGGAGGATGGGAAGTGGCTTTTGCTTCCTATGTCAAGGAGATGGCAGGTTTTTTGTTTTTTGTTTTTTTTTTTAGTGGACTCTGGTTTCAGGAAATGCACCACACCTGTCTTTTAAAATTACCTTTACAAATAATTTAGCAAAGTCACTACTCTGCTTGGTACCTTTTCTCTAAAAATAAGCCAAGCACCTCCATCCCTATTCCTTCCATTCTTTCCTACAGGAAATGAGACCATATGTGCTTTCTTGGCTCTGACTTGGTGTCTTAGGATTTCTTTTGCAACAGCAAAGCAGCTCGTGGAGTGCAGGCAAGGTCCAGAGCCTTGCATGAGGTCAAGGGGCCCGGAGACAAGCAGGTTCTCATGCCTAACCCAGGACCGCCACCAGGGCACAGTGCATCCCTAGGGAGGCCCAAATGCCACCAGTGCTACCAGCCACTGGTGCTGTCTTGGTGGTGCTCATTCACAGCGTGTGCCTCTTCGACCTACAGAGAGCTCTCACGGGGATCTCATGAGGAAACCTATGGACTATATCACTGACTAAAAAACGAGGCTCTGTTCCAATCAAATAGATGATAATATTTTATCTCCAAATGTAAGACATTAGGATGAGTTACATGGTGAGACCCTGCCTCAACAAACAAATACAAACCAATAATGGAAACGCTCCAAAAGACTTGGAGGTGCTGATAGAGTTGAGTTTGCTTAAAACACACAGGCCCTAGACATGAACCAAATCACCCTATTAAAAACTGGGTGTGGGAATACATGCCTATAATCCCAGCACTCTGGAGTTGAGGCAGGAAGACTAGAAATTCAAGGTCATCCTTGGCTACTGTCTTCGTTTGGGTTACTATTGAGAATCAGAAACTCTAGCACTAAAGCAACTTGCAGGGTGAAAGAGATTTTTTTGGCTTCCCTGTTATTGTTCATCATTGAAGGAAGTCAGGACAGGAACTTAGCGACCTGGAAGCAGGAGGTGATGCAGAGGCCATGGAAGGATGCTGGTTACTGGCTTGCTCCTCATACCTTGCTCAGACCTTGCTGCCTTACATAATCTAGAACCACCAGTCCAGGGATACGGCCCCCCACACAATGTTCTGGGTCCTCGCCATCAATCATTGAGAAAGAAGTTCCAGGTTTCAGATAATTGTAGCTTGTGTCAGGTTGACGGGAAACTAGCCAGCACAGCTACATAGATGACAAGCCTGGGATATATGAAACACACACACACATATATACACACAAACACTGATCATTTGACATTTTACTAACATATTTTGTGGTTAAAATGTTTTCTTTGTATGCTGCCATGAAATTTTGTGTGTATCCTGCATATTTGACAAGATGGTAGCTTCTGGACACCAGTTTCATTTTCTTCCACCTCACAGAATGTGGGGATCCTGGGCTAGTTAACAGACTTCTAAGTAAACTGCCTTCACTGGTGCACTTTGCCCCCCTCCCATTCAGCCTCAACCTGTCTTTCCTGTGAGAAGGTCACCTGTGCTTCTCCTCTGAAGCTCCATTAGGGTCTTGGCTCCGCCCAAGTATTCACCCCAAGACTGCAGCCACACCCCAGGATCCAGGAAGGTCAAGTAATCCTTCCCAAGTTAACTTGGAGCTGATCTTGTCTGGGAATTGGATGGGTCTTCTTGATAGCCTGTGCATTTAGAAATGTATCAGTTCTCTTTAGGGGTTAAATGAACATTTGATCATAATTGTTTTGAGCTGTCCTGTAGCCAAGTGTCTTGTGATGTGTTCAGAGTCGGAAGGCAGGAAGGCAAGCAGAGAGGGGGCCCATGGGAGGAATGCTTCCAAGCTAATTTTGGTGGAATAGGCAGCACACGGCATTCTGGAGCACCATGTGGCTTGCATCACAGCTCGATGGCTGTTGGCGCTTTGTTCTTTCAGGCTGGATACCCTGTGTTTGTGTGGGAACGTTTGGCATGGAGCTGTTCCAACACATTTGTTTGAGACATTTCAGCTATTGCAATTTAATGAGTAGAAATAAAAAAAAAAATCTTTTTTCAAGCAACGTCTTTGGTTATTGATGCTGCATATAGATGGATTCATATTTTGTGCCTTTGGGGGGGAGTGAAGCAGTTTGAGTTCTGAAGCTGCAGGCATGTGCGCCATGGGGAACTTTCTGGGGAGGGAAGATTGGGTTACTCCTGCAATGTCACTCCAGATGGTTAATGCCTGTCAAGCCAGCTCCTTTGTGGTTACAGGTTATTGTTCTGGGGCCTGGTGGTTCTGGGCCACACTGCCCACCAGGGAGGTCCCTCATCAGGAAGGAGTAGAGTGGAAATATGTGCATTTCTCCTAGACATAGCCGTCGACCTGTGTTATACTTTGCACTATGAACTTTTGGCTTTCACATGAGAGCTTTAAAAACTATTAGGGGGAAGGGGAAACCAAAATCAGAATATATTATATGAAAGAAATCTATTTTCAACTTTTAAAAAATAAAAAAATGCTGAAGGTTAGAAAAAAAATAATAAAACTGTTTTGCTTAATTATAAAAGAGAAGGAGGAATTTTGAGGAAATTGCCAAATCTACACAAGGTCATCACTGGAATTATGCTGTTGTTAGGAAGTGCTGTTTATCAGTGAAGTGTGCACTGGGCCTAACTCTGAAGAAAGCAAGCCACAGTTCCATGTCTCCAGGGAAGGCAGAGTCACACTGGCCAAGTTCTCAGGGAGTCCTCTCTTTTGCAGTTCCTCTGGTCCAAACCAAGCAATCTGCTGGGGACATGTAGATGTCTCCTGAATAATGGCATACATTATACATACAGACATGGTCCTCCATGGAAGCATAGAGAGAGACATGGTCTGGCTAGTGGCCTCAGCGGCGGCAGCAGCAGGCAAGGAGGCGAAACTCCACCTTGTCATCCACAGCCGCAGGGGGAGTTCCTCTAATCTTTAAGGAACCTCAACTCAGGTAAAATGGGGTCTTTGGTTTTGATACTTTGACACTTTGACAATGTTTTGGAAAATTTTAATTTTCTAAAGTGATTTCAGAAGGAGCCCATATCAAGCAGAGCTGGGCTAATTTAAGATATTAAAATGTACATTTAAAATGAGGGTTAAGAGAAAGGTATTCAGAAGATTCCCTGAGAAATGGCAATGGGCTTCTCTGAGGGAGAGTCAGACTGTTCTTTGCAATAGTTAAGTGTGGGGTTCTGGTGGATCTTGAGGCTGTTATCTTCAGAGGGTTGCTAATCACTTAAATGAGGTCACAGGGTGGCTCCTGAAGGGGACCTGACAGGATTGAAATTGGTGAGGTAAACTCTAGATCACGGCATGCAGGAACGTAGGACATCTTCACCATACACAGGTGAAGAGGCTTGAGATTCCCAGAAAATGTATAAAAGTAACATTATCTCCATGTCAACAAGCTTTTTGGAAAATTTTAATTACATCGAAATTCTTGCTTTTCTGCTTTTCTTCAACCAGACCCTGGATGAGGGACCCCTTTCTCTTCCATGGTCCCATCATTTATTTTTTCTTTTCTTTCTTTCTTTCTTTTTTTTTTTTTTTTTTTTTTTTTGAGTGGGGGACTTTTGAACCTACCTTAGAACTAATGACAGAAATCAGAGCACTAAGACTGCTCCTTCTCATCTTTGGGGTGAGCTCACAAGAGCACAAGGGCTTGAATTCTGGGAGAGAATGAATCTCTGGTCCTAGCAGGGCAAGAAGGTTGCTCTCTATGAATTTGGAGTTAAGTAAGACAGGAACAACTCTCATTAGACTCATCTTTGTTATAGTCTAAGATGAAAATAGTAACAGGATTTTGTCATTTTCCTAATCTGTCCAACTATGAGGCCTGGTAGATATGGAGAAGAGAAAAGGGACTAGGGTCTATGTGTTCATATTAGTACTGGAAAGGCTGTTTTCTGGGCTATTATTTGGGTATCAAGATTAGTATACGGGGATGTCAAAAAAAGCACACACAGTAAAGAAATTTATTTTGAGCAAAGTATGAAGGCACAGGTAAGTTATCTGAGCACCCAGGAGGCTGAGTCTGGGGAATTTTGAGTTCTAGAGCTTACTCTATATACTGAGACTCTATCTAAAGAAATAAAAATCAATAAATAAACACTCCAGTTCCACATTATTCAAGTTGGCATTTTCCCTGTGTATTTGCGCTGATCACCCTTTGCTTGTGTAACCCTGGATTAGAGTACTACGGATTGTCCTTGGTGGTCTTAGAGGATATGGTAAGACGTCTGTGATAATGTGTGGAGCTGCTCGCCAGTGTTGGTGAAGGAGACTGGGGGTTGCAAGAAAGCAAAGCCACCGAATCAGGCCGGGGCAGGGTTGGTGGCGTGCTCACTTGGTGTACATAGCGCCTGGGTTAGATCCCAGCACCACGTGGACCTCTCTCATGGTAGCACCTGCCTGTAATTTCAGCACTGGAGAAGCTTGAAATCTGCCTTATCCACAGGGAAGCGCAAGCCCAGCCTGAGGTACAAGAGACCTGGTCTCAAAGAACAAAGCAAAAACCTGAGGAATTCCTAGGAAACAGCTCAAGTACTGAATGTTATTATGAGAGTGTGGATTATGATATAATTAGCAAGGCCACAGGCTTCTTTTCATACCAGATAACGTGTTAGTCGATAAAATGCACTGCAAAAGAGTGTGATACGTAGCAGCAGCAAGACACGACCCCTAGCATTCAGCCCTCCAAAGGGGTGTGTCAGCAGTGACAAAGGGAATGATCCCTGGTGGGTGAGACACAGATTACGCAAGCCGGTTGCTCATATATCTACGTGCAGCTGATGAGTTTATAATCCAGGTTTGGGAAAACGTTATAGATTATCATGTAGCTGCTTTTCCCTTTGAACTGTCTTCCCTAGTTTCCAAGACACCGCATCATCTGCTTTGCAAGCCAGACAACTGTTTCTCAGGTTGTTTCTCTCCCGTGGTAGCCACACTTCCATGACTTAGTAAGGAAATTAGAACAGGTATATCTGCCGTGTGACAGCATTATCTGAAAATCTTCCATAGCGTCTTCTCATTTTAACTAAAACTAGAGTCTTCCTTGTGGTCCACAGGGCTCCCCTACTCTGAATGTCTGCATGCAGGGCTCTCCTCCTGAATGTCTGCATGCAGGCTCTCCTCCTGAAATGCTCCCTTCCCAGGCACTCCAGCCGCAGGCTCGCACCTGCTTATCGTTTGCGAATCAAGACATCTTTCTGCTTGATTTGTTTTCTGTTCCCTGAGTATTTCTTCCTTATCCATTAAATATCAATTCCACACACCATATTTAAGAAAGTGTGAATTACATCCCATCAGATTCATTTTTATGGCTTCATACTTAATAATACATAAAAATTCCAATTACTAACTTGTGTAATTAGTTTTGTAATTAACAAATATAAAAATGCTAGCATTTAGGTCCAGTAGATGAAGATTTTTGTCTCTTCTGTGCCTGTCAGATGTTTATCATACTTTTCTGCATTAGTAGGCATTTTAATTTTTTCAATATGGGAAGGAAATAAGAAAAAAATGATAAAGGATTGCCAGCGATGGCTAGGTAAAGCCAGGACGGTCACAGTAGCTAAAGCAACCCACTGCATGTGCTGGAACCAAAAGACTAATTGAAGCATAAATAGATCTCAGACACAATCCCTTGCGTAGTTTTTAAAATGGCACCTGATAAAAACAACGTGTCAAACAGCTGAGTGAAATAAAATACGTTCACTGTATCGCAGGACAACGGGGGGCTGTTTTGGATGAGAAATATAGAACTTCATGTCCTGAAAAACAAAATAAATGCCAATTAGAAGAAAATAGTGTTTCTAAATGTGTCCAAGGAACACTTGACTTGTGGGCTATTAATAGTGTTAGCACAAAGACTTAGTTTTCTGGTTACTTCTGAGGAGTTTAGATTAGTTCACTTGTTTTCTCAACTGATGTCCAGGGTGAAGCTGAGAACTCACAAGAATAGTGCAGCAGTTGCCACTGACCTGGGGGACTATTTTTATTTTCAAAGTGTAGCACCAACTTGGGAAATTTGTATTAGAAATTCTAAGCAAAAGATGGTACGATTCCGAGAAATGGCTAATTCTGCTGTCCGGAGACCTTTCTAAGCATTTCAGAGATAAAACTCCAGAAGGAAAATTGGAATGAAGGCTGTTTCTCAAAAGATACATTGTTCCACCAATGTTGCAAACACCAGGGAAACAATTTCAACAACTAAATGTGACAGTCTGTAATGATTGTCTCTGGGCATTTGTTCCACCTCCTTTGGGAAGGGTTCACTTTGGTTTGATCATGTGATCTGCTTTGACCAAAGGAAAGTAAGCAGATGCCATGTTGGCTCAGAATATTTAAGAAATAAGTAGCTCTCCTACCCTATCAGGAGGACAGCGTTTGAATGCTGAAGTCCTGGCCCTGGAGGCCTCAAAGGAGAAGGACCTTCCACTAGTTCAGAAATGAGCTGTATTGGGTTCTTTCATTTCTGCGGCATCAACTTGCCTGTCTTGTCACTGGGCTCATATTAGTAGCCCATGGATGTTGAGACAATAAGACCTGGCAGGTTGAGACAGTGGTTTGAAATGGAAATTTCTGGTTTCTCTGAAGACTGAATTTTGTCGTGTGATGTTTTGCCCAGGTTGGCTTGTGAGAGGGCACGAGATGTTTTGCTATGATCCCTCACATGCAAGGGGCTTGACTTTGTCCACTGAGAACATCCGTGGATGGACTTTGAGGGGGGGACATATATAGAGACCAAGGCAGAGAGAGACACCACTTTTTGGATCGACATCATTGTGCTTGTCTTCAGCTTCGACACTTGACTTCGCAGAGAGAAGTCAAGTTCCAGACAGCTTCTCTGGGCAATCCAACTGAGTCTTGCGGCTTTCGCTGACTTCTTGTTGCTGCTTGGTGTTGGCCTTTGGACCAGACTGCTGGTATCCTGATGACTGAGTCTGGAAATCCCCTAATGACCCGTAGACCCTGAACAGCGGGAAGTAGATAAAAGAGAACTATAGCCCATTTCCCTACTAATCTCCTACCTAAGCGGGGAGGGCTTGAAGGGGAGGTAAAGGTGCTTAAGAGCCCTAAATAAAGTAGGTTTGGTGAAAAAAAACTAAGCTTACAATGGTGCTCATCACAAATTCTTTAGAGACTGGGAAAAAAATCATCGAAATGATTTTATAGCAAGAAAAGGAATTATCAAAACATATCAACTGAGGTTGCCCGGATTCTTTTTTTTTTTTTTTCTTAGCTAATTAAATTTCAATTTGTGCAGGTTTCCTGTCTTTACAGCTGATCACACATGATCTCAATTATTAAGAAGGGGAGGGTCTACTTACAGTTCCCCAGAGCTAAAGGAGGTAGAAAAGGTCAATCAGAGTTCTGTTAAGAAGAGAAAATGGGAGCGAGAGAGATAGATGAGTGGGTAAGGGTTCATACTTCTATTCCTGAGGTCCCCAGTTGGGTTCCTAGCACCCATATGGGGAGGCTTGTCACTGCCTGCAGTTCTAGTTCTAAGAGTTAACCTCCACAGGCACACACACACACAACAAAGACAAAAACAGAAATCAAACAGAAACACACTAAAAAATAAATCTTAAATTAACAAAATAAATAAATGTCAGAAAGCCAAATTCAAATGATTGCTACCTAAGAATCAGACAAATTTGACCATTAAAAATTCAGTGGTGAAAACAAACAAAAATGTTTATGACCAGTGTGTGAAAGCAAAGGACTAATAAGTTTAATACAAAAATATAAAAGTGGAAATTAGAGGGAGAGCAGACATAGGAAGGGGAGGAGACCGAGGCAATACACAAACGGGAGCTTCTTTCTAAAGCATAGATTGTAAACAACCAAGAAATTGGGGGGGAAATGTCAGTTTACCAGGATTCAAAGAAATGCAAATTAAAGCAAGATATTTTTCATCTGTCAGAATTCTCAAAATAGATTATATTCTCTTTCTAAAGGGGAAGCAAACTTTCACAGAATAATGTCAGATCCCTGGGAAAATAGTGTTTTTCTCATCTGTTGATGAATTTGAATTGCTTTCTAAAGAACCATTTCATAATGTGTATTCTCAAAGCCCTACTGTGCTTATACATTTTGACTAAATAATTCTTCTTTGATGAATTTAACTGCATTCTCATAGATTCATATTTATTTAAGTATAAAGAATAAAGTAAATGGCTGATAATTCAGAACTGATAAAGAAGTTATGGCCTATCTATGTACTGATGCACCCATGAGAAATGACGTCTTATAAAACTACTTAATGGAGCATCAGAGACAGCTCAGTCTATAGTGGAACGTGCTTGCTGTCCGCCTGCAGGAAGTCCAGTGTGGTGGTGCTTGAGGTAATCCGCACTCTGGGGAGTAAGAGATAGGCAGATCCCTGGGGCTTGGGGCTGGACTGCCTAGCCTACTTTGTGAACTCAAGACCACCTATTTTCCACAGTAAAACATTTTTGTTTCCTGTGTTGGATCTGTTTCCTGGCATGCTGATGTCAGTATACGGAGCCAGTCTTGGTGTGACAGGCGCGCTGGTGGATCAAATGTCCACACAGCCCTCCGTTATTCTGCATGATTCAGGAATAACAGAGAAAACTAAGAGAATCAAGTTTTCAGAACAGTGGCAGTGGTTGTTTGTTTACCTGTTGTAAAACTGCCGTTCTTGGGAAGCTAGGTGACTTCAACAGCTCCGTCATATAAGGGCTTGAAGGCAGCTCTCACATGGATGCATGCTACACAGGACTGTTTACACGTAGACACACAGTGAGATTACAGGACAGGTCCATACAGCCTGAGAAGATGGCCAGGAAAGTTTTTGCTTTTCTCGCATCACTCAGAAAGTCACGTACCCTTTTTAATGACAGAACAATCTGCATTTTTGCAGTCGTGGTAAGTAGCATTCCAAGGCAAGGAGATAGCATCAATAGAAGCACAGTACGGTAATGCAAAATTAATGAGCAAGATGGCAGTCTCCTTTCTAGGCAAATAGTGCTTTGTAATACAGTACGCCCTCTCCATTAAGTCTCGCCTCAGGAGCCTGAGAATAGGAGCATTATGGAGGAGGTGTGGCCTCAATGCTGAGGGAGTGACGAGAAAAAAACTCCCTGTGATTGACAGACAAGGGCTGCATGTGGGGTGAATACCTATGTACAGAAAGAAACATGTGACTCTTTTCTCACTTACCCCCTGTCTCGCAGGTCAGCAACATGCTTGACCAGTGACTGGTGTAACTCATTTAGCAAATAAAAGTAAACTCAGCAAACACAACAAAAACAAATGAAAAATAGATATGTAAGTGAGAAGCCCCTGTGGGCACCACTCTGAATTTGTGTAGTCAGTGACGGCGGAGGCCAGCAGCATGTGTGTAAGTCTAGTCTTGCTCAGATTAAGCTTCAGATCTCTCTGCTCGTTATCTCTTAATGGAGATTCAGAGCTAAGCAAATACAAAAGGACTACAGTGAGCATTCAGACACAGGGTGGTAGATCCTGGAACAGCAAGAAGCCAGAGATGGAGAGGACTCAGTGAAGTACAAACTCTACATGAGTTACACAGTCACGTGTGGTCTCAGAGTAAGTTATACATGATGATGGGACTAGAGTACTGCTCTGGGTTGGACCTTGTCTTTTCCAAATGCCGAACTGTAACTGCCATTGCCACGGTGCTGAGATTAGGGACCGTTAAGGGCAGCGGGATGGGTGTCTTCTCAAATGGGTAATGACATCAACAAAGGAGTTCATTTGAAAGGGAAGAGGTCTTACTTTCTCTTGTATCCCAGCCTTTCTCCCCATCGGGATAGGACCCAGCAAGAAGGCCTTTCCAGAAGGCAGTATATTGGTCTTGGATGTTTCAGACTCCTGACCGATGAGAAAGCAAGTTTATTTTCTTTGTAAATTATCCCGTCTCTGGCATTGTGTTGAAGCCAATAGAGCAGTCTCAGACAAGCACATAGAGACTGTGATTTATGCTTAGTTCAGATGATACATTCCAACTCAACTGGAGTTGAGCTGCTTGGTGGAGCTTGCCTTGATGACTGCCCTGTCTTCTTTAGTAGACTAGTGAGTTCATAGAAAAAAAAAGTACTAGAAATTGTCAGTAAATGAGCTCAAGAAGCCTTAAAGTGCCTTTTATCAAAGTTTCACACGGAAATTGTAGAAAACAGAAAAACAGCGTGTTTGTACACATGCAGCAGACAAATAATTTGTGACAATGCTGCTTGCAGAACAGTTAGATTTGTGGAATGGAGTCTCTTGGTGGCTGGGAGCAGAGGGAGAGGGGACCTTATTCAGCCAGAAGCATTCTTGGCTAACCAGGGCACAGACATGGCTATGTGCTCATTTCTCTTTAATAAGGATGAGTCCATGAATATTTTGCTTATCCTAAAACTAAATTATTGTATGACCACTGAGTTTGAATGTCCTTGACACGTAAGATAAATAATTCACATAAAAACATTGACATGGAGCTGAGGAGACAGCTCAGTCATTAAAGCACTTGCCCTACAAGCAGAGGCCCTGAGATGGATCTCCAGAAGCCACGGGAAAAGATGCGTGTGGTGGTGCACGCTTGTAATAACACGGATCTCTGGAGCTCGCTAGCCAGCCTGTCTCGCACAGTCAGCAAGCTCCAGGCCAGTGAGAGACGCTCAAAAACAAGATAGACGGCTTCTGAGGAACAACACTCCAAGCTACTTCTGGCCTTCACATGCCTGTGCACACAAGTGCATGCACATCTACACATAGAAACACATAGAAATGTGAACGTGCACAGATCTACACATACACACACATACACCACACAGCACAGATTTAATAAGACTGCCAAAACCAATTCTAGGCACAGTGTCTGTAAGATTTCATTGCTCTCAATTTTTTTTTTTACCTTTATATACTGATAAACAGAAAATAATTGTTAGCTGAGAAATTACCAGTCTGTTGTTTAAAGATCTTGCATGCTACTCGTACTGCTAATACCAAGCTACAAGGAGACTTTATCAAGTGCTACTCACAGCTAAAGAACCATTTCTCGGGCATCCAAGGCTGTGTGCTCAAAGTTGCTGAAATGAGCAAGGGGGTGTGGCTCAGCCATAGAATGCTTGCCCTGCATCCAGGAAGCAGTGCAAACCCTTCCTAGTATCCACTCTCCTCTACTTCCTAACACAGAAAGGATGTTTATCCCAGGTCAGACAGCTCAGAACAAGCTGCTTCCTCCTCCCTCAAATATGGTGTTCTCCCTTCGGAGATCCCTCTGAGAGTCTCTGAGCTGATTGTGAAGAGGCTTCTCTGGAAACACAAAGACTCAAATCAGTAGAGATGAAAAAAAAAAAGAGATCTGGGGCTAAGGTGATGGAGGTCTTGACGGTATAACAAGAAACTGAGAAGCAGTGTGTGATGAGAAAGAATGGAAGGGAAACAATGGTTAGCCTTTGGATCACAAGCGGGAAGGGGAGAAGAAAGATCGGAGGCAAGAAAAGATGAAACCCAGTTTAGCAGGACAGAAGTCAAAACCATTAGAAGATGGCAAAAGGGAAAATGCTGCTAAGAGCAAACCAGAAGGTCTTCCGGGCTCTTCTGGACCTGATCTTCACTGAGTGACTTAATTATCATGTCAGATGTCGATTCTAGGCCATCAGGCTTACTGAGGTGTACATCCGAGGGAATGGCCACGCTCTGTAGTGGAGCAGAAATGCTTTCTTAGTCTTCGAACTGCACTTTGTGTGTGCTGCATAGGCACAGTGTGTGACAAAGCATTTTTCTTACCAAATTTTAAGTATCTGAATGTGGCAATGTAGTCACACTGGTATAAAATCGTGGTGTATCCAGTGAGGATTACACTGAAGCTATGAATGTGCCATGTAGGTTTGTTGTGTCGTTTTCTGAGACAGGGTCTGGTTTTGAACCCGTGAGCCTCCTGCCACGGCCCTTGCTCTGGAGTCACAGGTAAGCACACCATACCTTGCTGTGTGCTTTTACAGGAACGATCCCGAGGGTTTCCGTCTAGACTGAACTATGATGAGCAGCTGGGAGGGGTGGCCCAGGGCTGTTGCCTGTTCTCAGAGAGCACGGCTGTTGATCACTTCACTTCAACATGTGCTGGGCAGTTCCTTGTATCAGGCAGTCTCTCCCCATAATGTGAAGAATTCTGTCCATTGCAGGGCTTTCACTAACACAGTACACGATGCCACAGAAATAAAGAGCTTCCTGTTGTAGCTGAGTTTATTTCTTACCTCCTGTTACCTGACCTATAAATCTCATCATTGTGACTAAGCCATTTACTTTGTTTTATGTGGATGAAAATGCTGTTGTCAATTGAAGCCTGATGTGATGAGTGCTTTGATTTGAGGAGTTCCATAAAGCATCTTTCAGCAGAAAAAACCTGCAAAGCTTGCCTCATTGATCTTGCTACACAGCCCAGCCACTGTGGAGTTGCCAGCGCCTTACCTGACTTGCCATGATGGACTGCTGCCCTCAAACTGTGAGCCAAGCCCTCCCTTCCTTCAGTTGCCTCCTGTCAAGTGTCTGGTCACAGCTCTGAGAAAGTAACTCTCACTCAGGTATTAACTCTAGTATAATGCCCGACAACAATCAGTGTTTAGTTTCTTTCTGCTAACTGGCATTCAGGGGCTGGGGACAGTAGCAATGTCATAATTGTCTCTCTGGCTCTTACTGAAATCCTCTTCTCAGCTTCTTCATCCATGTGATTCTTGAAGTTCCAGTTTTATCTGATTGGCAGTCCCTCCACCAGGTGGCATGGGGCTGCGCAAATGCTCAGGGTCCTGCGCTCAGAAGACCTGTGACTTTCTCCATTTTGGTTTGGACCCCACAGACTGTGCTCCTGGTTCGGGCTACAGAACGTTCACTGGGTAACACAGTCTTGCTCTACCTGCAAAAATGGCACTTGTCTCTACATTCCAAAGAGTTGGACCAGGGTAGCTGTTTGCTGCGGAAGGCGAGAGAGAGGGGTGGAGTCCTGATTTCTAGTGTGAGGGAAGAAGCACAGGACCAAACACAGTCTCTCCTATGTGAGTTACTTTCTTCTTGCTCTGATAAAATACCTGACAGAATTACGGAAGGAGACGTTTATTTTGGCTCACTGAGGGGACAGGACAACATGGCTGCAGGAGTGTGGAGCCACTGGCCACAAGGCATCCAGAGTCAGGGAGCAGAGCGATGAGCGCTGGTGCTGAGCTTGCTTTCTCCTTGTTACTCAGTCTCTTGGGTGATTCTAGATCAAAGTGACAATGAGTGTGATCCTCACATCTGCGAGGGTTCCACTGGGGAAAGCATGGGGAGAAGTCAGGCTGAATGTCTTAAGTGCCTTCTTTTTCTACTTTGTGTTACATATTTGGATTCTCAAAATACACACATTCTCATATCCTTCCACACAAACCAAATAATACAGCTGCCAAAGGACTGTGCTATTTTAGGACACATTTGTTTTTCTTACATTTTGTTGATGTCTAAACACATTCCTTTTGAAATGAGCATTTGCTGGTTGAAGTTAATTTATTCACGGCTTTACATTGACTGTCTTCATGGTGTTTAGGACATAGGATGCTGAAGCTCAATTGCCAACATCTAAAAGCCAAGCTCAAGGCTCAAGGCCCTGCTGAGAGCAGGCAGGAGGCCGAGACTGGCAGGAGACCTTGATAAACTTGTGCTATATTTGGTCCAAGCAGACCAAGCCTCCTAGGAAGTTTCTCAGTGACACAGATTTACAAAAAATAGGAATCTGTGTTTAAGAAATCTGTTACATCTAATGCAGCCCCACAATTTGGGGATCCTTCACGAAGCCTATACTAAAAGGTAGTTATCTAAGAAGCGACCAGGCTCAAACTAAGACCCTCACAATGATTTACACAAATGGCATGGGTCATGTTGACATTTATAGCAATGTGTTATGAAGCACAAGAAGATGCCTTTGGTCTGGAAAAGTTCTCATTGACTTTGAATAGCAAGAAAAAGGCATCGAGATAACGTTCCGCGAGGGGCCGCCTCATGGCTTATTTGGAGTGTCAGTATTCTGCGAGATACCCACAGGGGCTGCCCTGCAAAGGAAGAGGAGTGCATTTTGCGTGGTTTTGCCGCCCGTGAGACAGGGACTATGCTGATCACCTTGACAATGGAGCTGGTGTGAACAAAAAGAAAAAGAACCCTATAAGGTTTTGTTTTATTTTTCCTTTCACTTTCTTTCCAGACTGAAGAGCTACAATGGCATTACCTGGGGAGGTCTACGCAGGGGAACTGTGCCCCTAGTACGAGCAAAACAGCAAAGATCAGCACCACAGCCTTCCTCACTGTACTTTACAGTTTTTTGAGCATGGGTCCATAAACTAAGATGTCTGTTTAAGTGCTGGAAATTTTAATTAAATGGCACGAAACCTGCTGCAACGTATCCAGTGTCGCTTTCTTGTCTGGGGTTGTCATTAGTAATTACAATATATGAAACTACCATGTGAGGCTTGAGTCCTTTTAGGAGAGAAGTGAAAATTGTTCTTAGATATAGTGCTTAATTGGAAGATAAAAGTGGTTTTCTTCAGGGAAACTGAAGCAAGTGAGAACCAGGGAGTGGGTATTTCCATAAAACTCAGAGAAACACTGAATGATGGTTAGAGCTGAAAACACACACACACACACACACACACACACACACACGCACGCACGCACACACACACTCATTTCTAATTTAAAGGGGGGGTTAGTTTTACTTTGGAACCCTGACAAACCACCAGGAGGCTGGAAACTGGCTTGGAAAATGGAGAGAAAGTTAGTTGTGTTGCTAGGCAACAGATTTCTGAGCTGAGCTCTCCTTTCCTAAGGACTGGTGTAAGGCTTCAGTTCTGCAAATACTATTTATTTACTGATTCCTTGTGAATTAGAATGACTCTTCTCAGAGTGAGACTCACTAAGCCAGAAGAAGAACAATGCAGCCAATTAGAACATGATTAGGAAGCCAAAATGTGGTGCATAATAAGTATTTGCGGTGTTGAAAAAAATGGTTGCTGGATGCCATTTGGAATATGGAAGTGCACGCCACATTCCAATATTATTCCTAATTAAAATTTCCAATCTTAGAGAGTCACGGATGACCAATTAAAATTTATGTAACGATGACAATGGCTCACTGAAGAAAAATGGCTTTGAGAACGACCAAAGAAGGCAAAAGGCCACCCTGGGTTAAAGAACTTGATGTATGTGCAAGGTCATGCCCTGTGCTAAAGGTTAGGGTGTGTGCAAGGGCACACACCCCATGTTGAAGGATGAGATGTATAAGGAGACTGTCCTTCAACGTCATTCCTGCACACACAAGGTGGGGCACTGCCTGTTTGGGGGTGCAGGTTCCAGCCCTCCTATGAAGGGTAGGAGGGGTAAGATGAGACTCCCCATGATGAGACACGAGCTGGCTGGCTGAGGTAACATCCTGTGGCCTTTGATGTCAAGGCCTCTTGTGGGTCTCTCTCTACACAGACTTCCTTAGCTCTCTTTGCTGACTCCACCAGGAGGGAGAGCACCAGTTTTGAGAAAGGAATCTTTGATCAATGGGATGAAGAGGAATCTTCCAGCCCCCCTCCCCCATCCAAACAATCCCAGCCACTTTGAAAGAATAAAAGGAAATGAAATCAGGGCACAGCTGTTGTTATTTAAAAACAAAACTGAGGAGAAAGAGAAAAAGGACAAGGAAAACTGCAAATATCTTCCGGATTGTGTGGAGGAAGGAGACAGAGTGGGGTCCCTGTCAGAGCTTGCCTCAGAGCTGGGGGACAAAGTCAAACCTGCTATTTGGGGTGCCACAGATGATTCTGGAAGAGATGATGAGTGTGTTGCGCAGTGGGCCTGTGTTTGTGGGAACTGTGTCTGTCAGGTGTGACAGAGGCTTTGTCACACCTGACAAAGCTGCCTGCAGACTCTCCCCTCCATGCTCCTGTTATTAATCCTTCTTAGAGTTTTAATTACAAACTGTGAACTCAACGCATCATGTCATTGATACGTCTTCATGGCTAGATGCTCTTGACATCTATTTCTTTTGTTTTAAATTTATTTCTAAATTAGCATAGAAAGCATTCATTATGGCGTTTTCATACATAATTCTGCTGACCTCCCTCCCCTTTCGCCTCCCTGTCCCCCATGCCCTTGTGCATGGCACACTTTCCAGAGCCTCCTTCCACTTGCGTGTCATGTGTCCTCTTGCCTGCCCTTCACGTCCCCATCCCGCTCTCCCTCCTCCTCAGTCTCTCCGCCCGAGTGACAGTCTATACCCACACTCCCCGTCGCTTCGACACACCCAGGAGCCACACAGGAGAGAGAACCTGTGAGGTCTGAACATTTCAGTCCTGGAGATTGGTGTACTATAGTATTTTCTGGACCCATATGTTTTCCCGAGAATTCCACTTCTTTTGTAGATGAATAAGATTCCGTTGTGTGTGTACACCTTCTCTTTAATGTCCAGCCATCAGATGATGGACGTCTACACTGGCCCTAGTTCCTGTGAGCAGTAAACATGGCGCACAAGTGTTTCTGTGTTAGGATAGAGCCCCTCAGGAAAATGGCCAGGAGTGGAAGAGCTGGGTCCTATAGTAGTTCTATTTTTGACTTTTGGAGGAATCTCCACACTGATTTCCATAGTGGCTACCCTGCTTCCACCAGCAACGAGCAAGGAGTCTCCGTCCCCACACTCCTGCTCGCATCTGTTATCCTCTGTTTGCTGATGACATGGATCTCTATTATAAACAGAACCATTTCCCTAGAGATTCATAATGTATGAAACTGCCTAGAACCACGGAGATTGTCCGCCGCTAGCTGAGGGCTGTCGGGCAGATGTGCTCCAGAGGGTGAGTGCCGCACCTCACGTGTGCAAGTGCAGCATCATCCAACCGAACGTGAAGCAGACTCAGTTCCTCCTGCTTCCTCTTCCCAGAAGCGCTTTTGCTCTTCCTTGTCTTTCTGTTTCGGGTGTTAACGTCAGCGGGCAGGTTCCACTTTTCCCTTCTGAGCTTCTATGAAGCACAAGGCAGGACTTTCTGCATTGACTATCTGTGTTTTTCCTGAAAACAACAAAGGCCTAAGGTACAGAAATGCCTAGAGACTACCATATCACTGGCAATTTCTGTGTGTTCATGTGTTCATGTGTGTGTGTGTGTGCGCGCGCGTGAGGGTGTATATGTATGTCTTAGGGTTTCTATTGTTTTAATGAACATCACACACAAAGCCAAGTCGGAAGAAAAGGGTTCATTCATGCATTCGTGTATGTCTGACACTCCCACACTGTAGCCCATCACTGGAGGAAGTCAGTCAGAAACTTACACAAGGCAGGAGCCTGCGGGCAGGAGCTGATGCAGAAGCCATGGAGGGTGCTGCTGACTGGCTTGCTCCTGAGGGCTTGCTCAGCTGCTTCCTTACAGAACCAGGACCACCATCCAGGGATGGCCTCACCCACAGTGCTGAATCCTTCCACATCAATCACTAGTTGAGAAATGCCCTGCAGGTTTGCCTACAGCCCAGCCTCATGGAGGCATTTTCCCCATGGAAGGTCCCTCCTCTGCTGACTTTACCTTTGGTCAAGTTGATGTAAAACCAGGTGGAACAATGTCTGAGTGAGCAGCAAGTAAATATTCCATGAGTGATTACGTTATGCATATATTCATGTATGTGACTGTATATGTGGATATGTGATGGTGTGTGTGTGTGTTTGTATGTGATGGTTTGTGTGTGTGTTTGTATGTGTGTTTGTGTGTGTGTGTTTCTGCCTGCTGGAGGTCAATCTTACGTGTCCTTCCTGGGGTGCTGTCCACCTTGTTCTCGGGATCTCTTTGTGGCCCAAAGCTCGCCGACTAGACCAGGCTGGCTTATGTCCCCCAGAGATCCTCCTGTCTCTGCCTCCCCAGTGCTAGGACTGCCATTGCATGGATAGCTTTTTAACATGGGTTCTGGGGATCAACCTCAGGCTCTCAAGACTGTGAGCAAGCACTTTACTGACCGAACCATCTCCCCAGACCTTATGCTCTTCTTATGTCCTGAATATTGTGACCTCAGGTTTTCTAACTTTTAATGAACTTCGAAGTTCTTCAGTTAATTTGTAGGATATTTAGAATTCCCTTTCTACTCTGCCATTTAGATGAAGGGAGTATGTTCGCATGGCTGCACACCTGTCTAGTGAAATGCATGAACAGGACTGTCATATCGGAAGGCTCTTGGTGATGAGGACTTGCCACTGCTAATTGCTGCTTGTCCTTCTGGGATTTAAGCTCGAGCTTCTTAGAATATGTCCAAACACCTGAAAGGCTGTGCTTGCCATAAGGATGCAGGTCACAGCTGCCAGTCAGAGCCATCTGCATGGCAGGAACCGGCAGTGCAGGGGGAGCGGCCTCCTTGATTAGCACCCCTGTGACTCTCCACTCAGAAGTACTCCATAGCCTGATTCCAGGAGGGTCCCTGGGGGCCAGGGAACTTCTTTGACGCAGAAGCTGCAGACAGACTCCAGATTCTGCAGGCAATCCCATGGGCAGCACTGGGGCTCATTGCTGTTGACTCTTAGCTGGGACTCCTGGCCAAGCTGGCCAGCTTTTCCCCCAGGACCTATTGGCTGCCCTCATATGGTTTTCTACTCTGCTTTGTGGGGCGTCACCTGTCAGGACACTGCTGTGAAGGCATCAATCACCCAGGGCCCTCAGCTCTTTATCTCCGCCGAGCATCTCTGGCTGCAAGGACCTCTGCTTCATAACCAGATGTATCGATCAGAGCTGTCTGGGGGCGGCTCTAATGGATATACTGAATAGAGTTAGCCATTAAGCACGGAGCTAAGTAGTTCATTTTCTTCCATGAGACAGAATAAGATCACTAGGAGGAACATTTGGTATTGAAATCATGATAGCTAAAATGCCACAGAACTTTTAAAAAAAATTAAGTTTTCAGAATTGATTATAATATTTCTAAAGAGATTCTTTACCTTTTCACAAAATCAAGCTTTGCACTTGCACTTGTCAAGCATTGGCTTTTAGAGAAACCTGTTTTTATGGCTCTGTCTGATTAATGGAAGGAGTCCTTTTCTTCACTGTAATAAAAACCGGGCTGTCTTACCGTGCCCTTCGAAACAGAAATCAAGAGATGATTTGAGCAGAATATTAACACTGCTCTTTTAGACTTCTGGGTTTTATCCTATTTTAATAAACTAATTTAAAGCTGATCTCTCTAAAATGCAGTCCACATTTTCGGAGATGTGAGTGTTTATCGCAGGGCTCCATGGTGATCTCCTGACACTCCTTATTCGGGGAACGCAGGCTGCAGCCACAGTCTTTTGTGCACTGTGTGTGTGTGAATGAGCCAGATGGATGCGGTGATTAGATGAATTTGGGCTTCTCAGTCATTTTATTGCAGCTATTGTTACACTCTAAAATTCATGGGGCATAATTTTTAATTCAAGAACAGAGTAGATCTCATCTTTGGGAAGGCTTCTCAGTTTCTAGTGATAAGGTGTTTTAGAAGAAGGCCATGATCTCAGTACAGCACAGCTTCTTTTACTATGCTTCGGTCTGATTTAACTACACCATAAGGAAAATCTTAACACTTCTGTTAATTAGGGTGTTTCCCACCAGCTCTGAGGCCCCAAAGCTCAGCAGGCATCAGAATTACTTTAATACCTTTGAAATCCCCGGTGAGGCAGGAGCCTGAGCTGCACTGCTGAACTTCATCCGTTTATGCCAGTACAACACTGTTCCTCCCCATTCCCCACTCTCCTGTGCAAGAGCCCTTTCGCTCTCCTCATTCCCTTTTCTCACAGTACTCTGATACCTCTCTCACACACTACACAAATCCCCACCACACCTTGTTGTATGAGCTTTGTACCAGGCTTCCAGGCAGTGGGCCTCCACCTCAGGCCTACAGAGTCGCGCTTGGGTATAAAAGAGAGTGCACGCGATTGAATGGGAACAGGGGGTTACAGAAAAAGAGAAGAAAGGGCCAGAGAATTGGAGGTGTGCTGATGTGTGATTGGAGCATGAGACAGTTTCTTCAATGGTGTGGCCATCATGAATTGCCTGTGTTCTTGTAAGTAACCCTCAACCTCACACACATGGACTCACACACACAAAGGCCTGGAAGTTGGAGTTGAAAGTTGGGAAGAAGAAGAGGTTCAATGGGAACAGAAGCATGATGAGAGTACAAAGAGAGGTAAATATGATCAAAATAGATGATATTCTTGTCTGACCATATCTCGGAGAAGCTGAAGGGCCAAGACAACTATGAGGACAAAGGCCACCAAACCCGATGGCCTGAGCTCAATCTTGGAGGCCTACGTGGTGGAAGGAGAGAATTGGCTCTCACAAATTGTCATCCTGACCTCAATACCCATACCACTTCACGTGTGCACACATGCATGCTTGAATGCGAGTGTGCGCACACACACACAGACACACACACGTAAAAAGGAGAGGAAGAGGAGAAGAACCTGTACTTCAGCTAAGAGGGAGAACAGGGTTTCTGAGGTTACAGATTGCTCTGAAGATATTATGTGACTCACAAAACAATCCCAGCAAACTTTAGCTGACCAACACCCTCACCTTACAATGTGGAGTCTATGAAGAATGTGTCTACAGGAAGTCATATGTGACTGGCCCAAGGCCGGACAGCCAGGAAGGATCCAGAAACTGAATGGAACGAAGTTAGTCCTGGCAGCCATGATCACCATCATGCCTTTATACCAAAACCGTTCATTTTCCATGACACTTCTCTTCTCCTGGGCCAACCCACTGGAACTCCCCAGTGCTTAGACTTGCATCAGTGAGTTTCAAATCATCCTTTTCGAGGTCCTTGGGCGATATTGCTTCATTTTCGGTATTTTAAGATCTCCTTAAGAATCATATTTAAAATGCAGATTTGAGGTGGAGATGAAGCTCAGAATGCAGAATGCTTGCTCAGCACGCAAGGAGAACTTAAATTTCATCCTTAGCACCACAAAAGATGAATGTGGTACCACACCCTTATAATCCCAACACTCTGAAGGGAGAAGCAGGAAGATCAGAAGTTGTTCAGCTCATTTTTGGCTGCTGACTCAAGAGCTCTAGGCCAGCCTAGAATACGGGATGCGTTGCCTGGAAAAAGAAGAGAAGTACAAATTTCCACTCTCAATACCCGAGAAAGGAAGATTTAACTGTTCTGAGAGGGTCCCAAGATCTAGCGTGCCCTAGTCACTGTGCTTTGAGCATCTCTGACCCTCTTGCCCTTGTCAACCTCACTTCTACTGGAGAAGCACTGCACTTTGTTTGCCTGCATTACTGGGATTTTCTACTGAAGACGCCCTTCATAAGGATTCTTCACCCTTAACCGTCAAAAAAACTACTCTCTAGCTCTACACCCGGAAGCCATGCTTTTGGAGAGCATCTTCACAATCATCTTCTGGTTAACAAATCACCCATGCTTTTAAGTACAGAAGCAAGAACTTTATGTGTATGTATGTGCTATGCTTGAACTATTTTATTTGCACCTTTCTTAATTAGGCTAATTACTAAAATATGTGCAAGCAATGATGTTTTAAAAATGAGGAGCCATTTATGAAGAGAAAAAACTTAGACTAGAAAAACATTTTTGGGCTCGGGGTAGTTCAGTGGTAGAATTTGCTTAGCATGTATGGAAGCGTGGGTTGGGTCTCCAGAACCAAAGTGTAAACATATAGATACACAAGATCTATTGTGTGCTGTGCAATCTAATATTCGCCTATGGACTTCTCTCTTCAACTTCTAAAAACTCTCGTTGACTAATCGCTTGACTTCAATTTGTGCTATAGCCTGTGTACTTTCTAGCAATTCAAACAGACAAGCAAAGTTGTGCCATGATTCTTCATGATAAAGCACTGCCCAGGAGTCTGACCAAGACCCAAGACAACTGGTGAGTGATCATGGAGCTTATCCGCTGTCACTTGGGTGCTCTTTATGTAACTCCTCAGCACAGTGGCAATGCCAATGACAGAAATGTCATCCAGGGAAAAGTCAGTTCTCCAGTGGCCATAGATGCATGTAAAGAAGGTGGGCCATAGGGTGGAGCAAACTATAGTCTGTTGGTTAAATGTAAATGCTTTTAGTAATTGCAACTGATTGCCACAAAAGAAAACTATTGCTGCGGCATGTAAAAATTACACAAAATTCAAACTTCACTGTCCATAAATTTCTTCAAGGTTTATTGCAGGTATTTTCATGTGACCTAAAGCTTTTGGACTTTGTCAGCAAGTTAGGCCATTGTGACAGAAACCATATAGTTCATAAAGCCTCAGTTTAGATTCTCTGGTCCTAATTCTGATTAGTGAGAAAAGACGGACTTCAATCCTGTTGTTCTCAGCTGACCTTTGCTTGAGGCATGAAGATGACAGGTAACATGTTAAAGGTGACAGTCCCTGACCAACGAGTTAGAGAACAGGTGCTAGTTCTTCCTCTGCTGATGTAGCAACCTGTTTTGAGCTGTGTGGAGGGGCCCTCCTTCATGCCGGAACACAGAGAGCTTCATGTTCTGTGTGTATGATAGTATGTCCTATGTGTATGACAGCTGTGGCACACATACACATGGAAAGAAACAAGCTGGTTCAACAGCAGAATCGGCCAGCAGATTGTCCTCTGTCTGCTACTTGGTATCCTTTCTCCTTTGGCAGCCATTTCTGATGGCTAGGTGCGGACCAAACACCAGAGGCTGAAGGACAATATGTGTGGAAAAAAAAAAAAAACCTACTCGATAGCCATTAATGGGATCTTTTTCTAGGAATGGTGGTATCTGATGTGGTTAGATTTTACTTAAAGAATATTTTCCCAGCTTCGAAGTTCATTGTTTTATGCAAACAGTTGGTGAATGACTAGTTTATAGCTGAAGAGAAGTTTGACTCCATCATTACATATCTAGACTCTGAAGTTTCACAGGGACAGGAGAGTGTAGAAATGTCTCAATTAGCAACAATCATCTCTATAAATCTTATCACAATAACAAACTTCACACAGTCTGGTGTCTGCATATGTGTGTTTTTCAAAGCACAGAATGTAAACATTACTAACTAGGCTATTTTCTGTTCATTGGAGTAAGCATGCAGCAGTCTCCCAAGCACAGGTGTCAACATGACACCAAAAATCTCAAAATGTTCTTTAAATATATTATATTATATAACATATATATATATATATATATATACACACACACACACACACACACACACACATTAGAATAGAAAAGTTGGGTAGGGTAGTTGCCCCCCTAAGGTTCTGAAAGTCCAGAGAAGGCTGTCCTCGTTTTGTCTGTCCATCTGTGTTTAAAGATGTCACTGGTAATTCATAGGCAGGAAATGCCGGCCTGACTTGTGGACCCCTGGTGCTAATCGAATCCACGGATTCCTGTAAAGTCCCTGCCTGTCATCGGCTCAGCAGTAGATGACACTGAAGCTCTAACGACCCTCCTGGTAACTTAAAAATAGCCTGTCTGGTATCTTTCCATTTCAGTACTAGGCAACAATTTTGAGTTTTTAAAGGTGGAATTCAGCTCTTTTATGGTCTCTATATAACCTTTCACTGGGAGGCAAGCTTTTTTAAGAATGAGGCCAAGTTCCCTCCTGGAAGACATCCTGTTCTTCTAGAAAAGCCAGTTAGAATTCAGCTACTCTAACAGGTAGAGCTGGCCCAGAAGCCTCAGAGCAAGTAATTCTGGGATCCTTATACACTAAGAACTGACTTGTTTCATCCCTGCTATAGCAGAAGCCATTTCTTGAATAAAGACCCCCATCTCCTGAATGGGGAGCCCACCTCCTTTGGAATAAGGAGCCCATCTCTGTAATGGGGAGCCATTTTCTGGAAGCCAAGTTAGGAATATAAAGCAGAGGTCCGGTTGCCAGCTGCCTGAGGCTCTGGCTGCTGCCTTCAGCACTGCTTTCCTTGGGGCTGTTTTCTTAGTGGCTTAGCTGGGAGCTTGGTGTTTGTCCTCACAGAGGGAGGTCCTGTGGTCTTAGAGCACAGGCTGGCCTGTGACAGGGCCCTGACCTCTGGAAAATGAATGCTTTTGGATGTGCTCCAACAGGCATAGCGTTGCTGTTCGCTGATGGCAGGAGGGAAGAGGCAGGTGTCCTTTCTTTCCAGGCAACTCAAGGAGCCCACTGCAATGCAGGGGTTTAGGCTGCTTGTCTGAGGTCTGTCACCACTTCCACTTGGGCTCAAGAGACTGGAAGCAGCTGGGGTCCTTGTCTGAATATTCTTATGCTATCTATGTCAGAAAACTTTGTTACCTCTGCACACTTAGCTACACACGTGGAGCAGGAAAGGTTGCTCTTCCCCACAAGCAGCTCCTTGTCGACCTTAATATGACATGAGGTTGTGACAAAATGTGATGGTGATGATGAACTTGAGTGGCATCTCATCACATCTTTGTCTTAACTGGATGCTGGCCACTCTGTTCCCATGGGCCAAAGTCCAACAGGCATCACTGGGATATTATGGATCCCATTTTGGTTCTTGCAGCCTTTAGACCCATACAGCATTTTATCCAGGCATCAAAATAGAAAGCAAGGAAGGATTTGTTAGGTTTCTCAGCCTGGACCTCTGCTTCTTGGGGGAAAGGGTTGCGAGAGTTTCCTCTGGGATGTCCTCTTGATATCCTGACTTGTTCGGATTGGGATAATGGCAGCAACTTGTTTCTTCTCTCAGAGATTAGTAACATATTCTCATTGTGATTCTTAATACAATGTTTCTCAAACTATTCCATCCTTCCTAAGAATTTTTGAGCCAGCCTCCTGCTGTGGCACCTTGACCTCCTTCTTGGTGTTTCCCAAGATCTGCCAGCAGGAAGTTGAGGTCTTCCTACATCTCTGCTTCTTAGACATCCCTTTGCTGAACTTTGCTCAAGGGTCTTCTACAATCTTCACCGTTCATGAGTGGTTTCTGTGCAACTGCACATACATTTTGCCCACACACATACATTGCCTTCATTACTTTTCTCAGCCTCTTTACTGATAGATAATATTAATTGTATGAGCGATATGGAATGGGGTGCAGGGCTGCCCCATGGTGCTCACTGAGTGGATGTTGAGTCTTGGGCATGGCTAGTTATCAGAAGGCTCCGTGGGAGGGAGAGAAGACTGCCGAGCAGGTGGCCTTTCTGAGACCTGAGACTGCACTGGGGGCAGAAGATGCAGACCGCTGGATGGAATCCTTAACTTGAACTTATTTCCTCTTGGGCAACAACTTTGGTCATTCCCATGGTGACAGCTCTTTCTTGTTGTCACCAACTCTCTTATCAGGGCTAGAAGATGCCCTTAAAATCATCTTGCATGGCTTTCATTAGGTCAAAAAAAGAAGACCTTAGCCCTAGAGAGATATTTTCCTCAATCTTCAAAAGACCTGAAGACAGAGTTTTTTCTCCAGGTCCCAGGCTAAGACTGTTCTTTAGCGAACAGTAGGAGAAGGTATAGAACCCAGCAAATGGCAAATTCTCCCAAGGTAGCTGCTTCAGTGAGTGAGCAGACAAGAAGGTGTGTTCAGTGTGCCAAATGGCAAGGGAAAGAGCTTGCAGCAAGAGAGAAGAAATGAAAGACAAACCTTGAATTAGTTTCCTTTTCTGGAGGAAAATGGAAATTAACGTAGCATGCAACATCAAATTAAGTGATTGACTTGGAAGCGTCAGTCACTGGCATCATCTGGGCTGCCTCCCCTTCATGATTTATAATATTTATTTCTCTCTTATAAGTACTAAAAACTAAAGTGTGAGACTGGCAAGATGGCTCAGGTAGTAAACGCACTTGCTGCCAAGCCTGATAAGCCATGTCCAGTCCCTGGAGCCCACATACATGGTGGAAGGAGAGAACAGAATTCTACACCTTGTCCCCTTACCTCCACACAGTTGCCATGGCAAGTGCATACAAACATACACACATACATGCATATGTACATGCACAGACAAACAAGAAACATAATCAAACCACTTTAATAAGGATTTGAGACAGATGCACAGCTGCTAAGTAGCAGTCTCTGGCTGTGAATTTTCAGGCCTGTGTTACCATGCATAATTTGTTGTTGCACTATCCTGTGGAATAGTGCTGTGTCACTATTATTTTGCTGGTATATATGTGAGAAGAGATTGTTTAAAAATGTGATAGCTGTACAATGAGACTCTTGTCCACCATAAGTGAGTACATTAGCTATTAATTACAAATGCACTGTTAATTTTTTATTTAAATTTATTTTTATAATTTATTATTATATATAAATTATACACACCATATATTATATATCATATTTAAATTATTTATTATATAATTTATAATATAATTTTATAATATACATATCAATATTAGCCCCCTCCCTCATCTCAGTCCCATGCTCCCTCCCTCCTTCCCACATCTCCCTCCCCGAGTCCTCAGACAGGAAGAGCCCTACTCCACTGTCATCTGACCCCAGCCTATCAAATCTCATTAGGACTGGGTGCATCTTCTTCCTCTGTTGCCTGGCAAGGCTGCTCTCCCACCAGGGGGAATTGATCAAAGAGCCGGCAAGAGTCCATTTCAGAGATAGTCCCGCTCCCTCTTACTAGAGAACTCACATGGATACTGTGTTGCCCAAAGGCTACATTTGAGCAAGGGGTCTAGGTCCTCTCCATGGTCCTTGGTTGGTGCAGCTGTCTCTGCAGGAACCCCTGGGCCTGGATTTGTTGACTCTGTTGGTCCCTATGGAGCACTTGTTTCCTCCAGGTCGGCCCAAAGTTTGGCTGTGAGTCTCAGAATCTGCTTCGTTGCCCTGCTGGTGGAGTCTTTGAGGGGATCTCTGAGGTAGGCTCCCATCCTGCTCCCTCTCTTCAGCTGCTTCCTGTGTCTCTTCTATTTACCCTGCTGAATGAGAATTAGGCAACCTCCTTAGGGGCCTCCTTGTTATTCAGCTTCTTTAGGTAGTATGGTTTTCCTGTCTTATAAGAGCATTGTCTGCTCATCCAAAGGACCCAGGTTCAATTCGCACCATCCACATGGCAGCTCAAGGGATCTGACACCATCATACCACTAATTTATTTAATAAATTATTTATATAAATTATTTAAAAAAATATACTGGTGATTAACCCTGAGTTATGTCTTACTAGTTACAATGAGAGTCAAAACAAAGGTGAGAAAGTACACTTTATCTATTTTGTCTCTTGAATACTTGACAATAGAGAGCCTACTTTATCTATTGAGAACTAAAAATGTCCTAAGACTATGCATCTTCACGGTCTAGTTCACTCGCTGTAACATCAAGATGCATCTCAAGCATCTCAATGGCTTCTAAATCTAAATTATAAGTGAGCTAACTTCTAACTTAAGCAGACATCTGAGAAATGTTCTAGACTCACAGAGAAAAGATGCTGGGGTCGAATGGCATGGTGACCTCACTGATTCTAGCACATTCTGTCTAGAAATTTGCGTGAGAGGACATGGTAGAGATTTTTATTGCTAGTCTTCCTGTGCCTTTTTGCCTTAACAGGTAGGAGTCCCCATGTTCTTTTCCCTTGGGCCACAGCTCCGAGGTGTATTAAGTTACGCACCCATTCTCAGTCACATCCTTCCTTTAGGAACCTTGGCTGTAGTTTGAACCCTGCCTCTGCTGCTGACTGATTCTTTCAGATCTGAGCACCTGAGCAGTTGGTGGAGCAATCATTCTTTCTCCTGCACATAAGTGCACATGCACCTGCATGCATATAAACACATGCACACACACATACACGCACACACAAGCAAAGAGCTCTTTAGCCTTAGTGCTCTACAATAGTGGGCAGATCCATTGTGTCATGAATCTCTTGCTTCAAGCCATAGTGCTATGGTAAGCATGGGAACCAACAGAGACATATAGTACTAATGCTTCTGTCGGTGCTGGGAGGAATAAAATCCTTTGCCTCATACTCAGGATGCCAGTGCTCCGGTCAAAATCAGTCCATTGCATTAATATATCAAAAGATTCTCAAAAAACAAAAATAAAAATAAATACAAATAAAAGAATTAATAAAATAAAAAAAAAAAGATTCTCAGAATGGTGAGGTGGCCCAGAAGGTAAGGGTACCTGATGCTGCCTGGAAAACTGAATTTGACCCCTGGGACCCACATGGTGGAACAAGAGTAGTGGCTCCCACAAGTTGACCCAGGATCTCCACATGTGAGCTATGTTGCACACAAGTTTCCCCCTTCCACATCTGCACATAAGATTCACAAATAAAATATAAAGAAGAGCAAGATGCTCAGAGCAAGATGTAGCCATGAACCATTACAGCTGTTCATTCTCTCCCTCCCTCCTGCGTGTAGGTCAGAGGACACTCCCTGACGATGTTCCTCAGGCAAAGTCCACCTTGTTTTTGACACTGGCTCTCTCACTGGCCTGAAGTCCATGAAGCAGGCTAGGCTAGCTGACCTAGGGATCTTTCTCCACTTCCTCAGCATGTATCAATTTTTTTAGGTGTGGGTACTAGGGCTTGAACCCAGATCCTCATATTAGTGTGGCAAACACTTTAGTGCACCATCTTCACAAGCTCTGGCAGGTTCTTGATAAGATAAAGATTCATGTTTTCTTAGACCTCTCCTACCTTGGAAGATGGAGCAGAGGCCCATGAGCAGTGAACTCACCCTAGGAGACATTTTTGTTTGCTGTGGAGACAGTCTGAAGTGTCCACTCTTTTGCTCCAAGGGATTTCTACATACATTTGGTATTAATCACTGTATGCTTGTACATAGTGCCTAAATCCTGGGGCATTCCAAAAGTGTAAATATCTGTGTGTATGCTCACGAGATGCCTAATGGCTCCAGGAGCCATCTTGTAACCATAGGATTCGATTGCCCAGTGTCCTCCCTGCCTTCCCCAGGAACCATCTGCTATCAACAAAGGAGGCTGGGTTGACCACCAATAGCCAATAGCTCAGTCAGATATAACGGAGCCTCCACAGCACGGAAAGTGAGCTTGTGAGCCTCTGCTTTTTGAATGTGTGGGATGCTGGAAGGGTGGCATGCGTCTCTGCCACCCTTTCTCCATACTTTGCTATGATAAATGAATGTGATGCATCTCCTAAGGCCCATCACTTGAAGCTTTGGTCTTCAGCTGGGTCCTAGTGGGTGGATGTTTTAAGAAGTAGGACCTTGTGGGTAGAGCTTAGCTCACTGGAGGGTGCTGTCACGGGCAATATGGGACCTCAGTCTCTTCTTCACTCTCTTGCTTCCCAGCTGTTGGGTGAGTGGTTTTACTCCACTCTCCACACCAATCATGAAGTCTCACTCATATCCACAGAGCCAAGACAAGCCTCCCTATAAGCTGATCATCCCAGCTGCATGTGAAGGAAAAACGGCACACCTGCCTCGGGCATGGTTCATTTGAGTTTTCTCTCGGGCTCTTTGTTGTGCCCTCTGTGACCGGCTGGCATGAGTAAAAACAATGCTGTAGGTGACACCAGTGGTCACCAAGACTCTTTTCTCATATTCAGTTGCCTCGTAGGTAAATCCTAGCTGTATACCTGGCACCCAGAAAGGTTTCTGAGAGACTGCTTCTAGTTCCCCAAATCATCAGTGTTTCCAAGTTCAGTAACAGGAAGCAATCCAAGTCTCTGCTGCCCAGCGGAGAAAACAGAAACAATAATAACCAGTCAGAAGGGTACTTCAGCTCAGCAGCCTAACAGCTCATTAGAGGGACAGGTAGGCCTGTGTGAAGATGGATTAGGTCTGCATCTGATCTACTTTGTGGGACTCAAGCCTCAGAGGAGTTGAAGCTGGAAATATTTACTCAGCTGTGAACTGGATGATAACTCATGCCTGGCCCATCTCCTGCTTCACTTCCCTGTGTGTGTAGGGACATCATCGGAGACCAACAAGGAGAGAAGACACACTGGGGGCCAGGAGTCAGCAGTAGGGGGAGATTCAAATGGAGGGAGACAGAAAAGTGAGTTTAATCAGCTTGAGGTTCCCGGGCTGGGTAGACTGTCTTAGCTTGGAAGGAGGTAGGCAGGAAGGAAGTGTGGGCAGCTGCTCCTGGACAGGAAACAAACTTTCAAAATCTCCATGGCTTTTTGGTTTTTCCTTTCTTCTCCACACAATGTTGCCATCTGCCTTTGGCATCAACTCTTTCACGCCCTTAAAGTGGGGCCACCTGTGAGTGGTGAGAGCATGTGCTTTGAATCTTCTTGGAAGCTCTGTTTAGAATCAGGAAAGTTTCAGCGGAGTTGAGTCTGCCCAAGAAACTCCAGCCACTTCAAGAATATGACTGCAGTTGACAAAGGCAGTCAGTCTTTAGCCTGAGAAATGACCTTGTGCAAGGACAGCTCAAAGCCAAGGTTATTTGATGCTTATCTCCAGCTAGTCTTCGCTTGTTTACCTGAAGGCTGCTCTCCTCAGGAGGGTCTTTGCCCAGCTAGCTTATACTAGAATTTCTGCACGACGCTCCTGTCTGGCGATGGCAATCAGGGTAAGAAAGGGCACCTTTGCCACCTCCATGTGGATGGCCAGCAGCACATCAACGTTCACACACAGTTGTAGAAACTGGTGACATGAAGCAAGCTCCAGGTCTGGAAAGTTGCCACAGGGACATGGGAACTCCAGATGTACACACTGACACCAGGCAGTCTCAACAAAGCTGTCTGAATCAAAGGAATAAGGGACGCCCCTATCTTCTCGGTCCCATTGTTGAGGTCCCACCTTGATGGCCCGCTATTCCCACGTTGAAAAATCCAAGTCAATATGGATGGGAACTGACAATCGACAGTTTAAAACTGTCAAAACAGCAAGAGCAACAAAACCAATAAAAAGTAAGACCAGTTTAAGCCCCAGAGAGAAGGCACAGCATTGTGCTCTATGTCTGATTCCAATACACACTCCAAAAAGGCCAAAAGGCCAGAAAGCCAAATGTGATCAAAGTTCCTGATACTTAGAGAAAAAAAAATAACAACCATCAGCTTATACTGGAACACATTTACACAGGGCCTTGGGGGCCAGCTGTCCTTTCTTTAGGCTACTCCAGCAGGACATCTTGCTCTAGGAGATTTGTATTCTCTGCTCTCACACAAGTGCACATCACAGCTGTTTGTGTGTGAGTATTCCTGTGCACAAGTATATGTGTGTGGAGGCCAGAGACAACCTCAGCTGCCGTTCTTCAGAGGGGATCTACATCGTGTTTTAAACCTAAGATTTATTTATTTTTAGTTTACACATATGAATGTTTGCCTACACTTATGCGTGAACACTTTTCTGTGCCTAACGGCCACAGAGGCCAGGAGAGATCGTCAGAACTGCAGGAACTGGGTTACAGACAGTTGTGAGCTTCCATGGCGTGCCAAGAATCAAACCTGGGCCCTCTGCAAGGGCAGCAAGAGCTCTCAGCCACCTAGCCATCTCTTGGCACTCCATCATGGCCTAAGGCTCGCTGCTAGGATAGATAGGCTGGACAGTGAGCCCAGGGATGCTCCCGTCTCTGCCTCTCCAGCACTCGGACTGCAAGTGCCGTCATCATGCCTTGCTTTTTAAATTCTGGGTACCAGACTCAGGGTCTCAGGCTTGAAAGGCAACCGCTTTGTAAACGGAGCTGTCACTCCAGCCCATTCATGTGACTTTTTATAGATATTTAAAGTTCATTACATAGAAATATGATAAGTAAAATACATTTTTGTTCCTCAAAGGTAAAGGGAAGGGCCTCCAGATTCTGGGAAACATCTTTTGTTCACTCGTAATTTCATTTGATTCTGCTTCTCTTTCTGTTTGCATGGTTTTCACCTCTTGTGCAGACCCACCTGTTTGTTTATAAAAGCTGGGGAGCGGCACAGGCTGAGCAGAGGTGGGGAAGGGGCAGGGACAAAGGACTTTTCAAGCTTGTCTTCTGTTCGGGAAAGCTGTCATTATTTTTCTCTTAGAATTTTAAGCTCATGTGTCAAGCAACAACTCCTGTGTTTCCACATCTCAGACTTCTCCCGAGTGACCCTCCATTTTACCAGGAGCTTCTAATTTCCTTTCAACATGCATTTTTAACAAGATTTGGTCCATTCTTAAGTACCTCTACTCCATCTTCCAGGCAAGTACATCTTGAATCTGTGTTAAAATGTATAATGGAGTTTCATATGATTTTAATATTTGAAAGATTTTTAATTTTTAATTTTTGAAAAGATTATATATTACACAGTAAAATATTTAAAGGATGTATACGAAGAGTAAACCTCCCCATTTTCTGACCCTTGTCCAGTTTCCAGTTCTTTTTTAAGCATCCCGAAAGAGACCAGCACATGCTGCTTGCTCAGCCACCTGCTCACCCCTCCCCCCTGCACAGTGTCTCACACACTTCTGAATTTTATTTTATTCACACATCTACATGTGACGGAAGATGTTCCTACCTGGTATATATGGAAATACTGTCTTATTATTTTTATAACTGTACTCTTTTCCACTGTATA
The DNA here is from genome assembly GCA_010120015.1 of Rhombomys opimus. Lineage (NCBI taxonomy): Eukaryota > Metazoa > Chordata > Mammalia > Rodentia > Muridae > Rhombomys > Rhombomys opimus. Next base: position 3,616,362 of record REGO01000129.1, read on the forward strand.
ATAATATTGTGATTTATTTTAATATCCCACTACCGATGAATATTTAGATCATTTTAGCATTTTTCTATAACCCTCAATTCTGCAATCACTGCTGTGCTGGTTGGTTTTTGTCACATGACACAAATGTAGACATAGCTGGGAAGGGGGATCTTAGCTGAGAAAATGCCTCCATCAGACTGCCTGTGGGCAAGTCTGCAAGGCAAGTTCCTGATGGATGATTGATATGGGAGGGTCAAGCTCACGGTGGCAGTGCCACCCATGGGAAGGTGGGCCTAGGTGGTAGGAAAGTAGGTGGAGCAAAACCATTAGGAGCCAGCCAGGAACAGTAATCCTCCATGGTCTCTGCTTCACTTCCTGCCTCCAAGTTCCTACCTCCAGTCCTGCCTCGGCTTCCTTTGACGGTGACTGTAACCTTTATTCTCCCACTGTGTTTGCTTATGGTGTTCATTACAATAATAGAAGTGCAACTCGGACAACTAATTCGTGTGCCTTTGGGAAACTACTTCTAGAACAAAGTATGAGACTCAAATTCTGGGCAAAGGGGATTCTAAGCATGACTTAATGTTGATGTATTTTTCCCAGTGGTCGTCCAACAAGCGTTCCTAGAGCATGTTCCCAACGCACAGATATGCTGCGGGTATGGCCTCCTTGTTCAGATGTGCACTGTCTAGGAAGAGAGGCAAGTCTGCTTAGCATTTGCCAGTATGTCTTGCAATCAGGAACAAAGTGAGTCTTGCAGATATCAAATATAATTAAGGGCACATTAGGGTTGCTATTGAAATTACTTGGTGTGATGTGCCTCCTCTTCTTCCCCAGCTGATTAACTGTGTGCTTGATAACCACGCCTTCCCTGCAATCTCCAGGATTCAGCCCACAGATCCTCTGACACTTACTCACACCCACACAAGAGACTGTTTCAGACAAATAAAGGTCAATGATGTACCCTGGATGTTGTTTTGTCAAGTAAGTATTTAAGCTGTAATTTTGTATCTCAAAACCAGTACAATGTTCAACATGAGGGTGGATTTGGCAGGTGTTTGCTATTGCTGCTGTAGCTGTCTGCTCCATTGGTTTGGTTCATAATCAGGTGATTGCAACCCAGCCCCAAATGGCCCTGCCTGGGTTAACATGTCAGTACAAAATAAAAATGGCTTCAACTGCTAATTTTAGAATGTAGACATTTTTGAATCTTCATGGAACCAGTATTTTATAATGACTTTCTTATAAGCATGTGTGTGCGCACACACCCACCCACCCACCCCCACACACTTCTCTTTATAATACATAGGTTTCTTCTGCTTCCTTTAACTTTGTTACTTGCATTCCCTGTGTCTTCTCTGAGTGGCAAAGTGAATTCTTGTGGTTGGCCCTGTGTCTGTTTGCCTCCACACTGGCATTTCTGGATACAGGTATACCATTTACATTCGTGATTAGGGTTTTAAGGACAGAATGTGACAGATTATGACACAGAAGCCTCATAGTATGGGTTAGCAAATTTCAGGTATGGAAAACATCTACAGACAAGTCATCATAAAATGTCTACTTCCTGTGCTGGGGGCTATTGTTCAGTTGATGGAGTGCTTGCCTACCTCATACTTGTTCCTTTATTTTGGCCTGAGGTAGAAATACGACTCCTGCATTTGTCATGAAGCAGAGGGCCCAGACAGGGACAGCAGCAAATGTAGAGAAGCCTGGTAGAGCTTTCCTCCAGGAGAGCTTGGAGGGTGTGGCTGAGATGCTACCGTTCAGGAAGCCCTGGCTCAAGCCACACAGCCTGGGTGTAGGGTGTAAGCCTCTACTCTCAGCGTTTGGGAAGTAGAGGCAGGAAGATGTGAAGTTCAAGGTCATCCTTAACTACAAAAAAGAATTTGGTCAGTGTGGGCTAAAGCAGTCCCTATTCCAAAGGGAAGGGGAATTCTACTCATAAAAATTTTTAACATTCCTTATTCTAAAACCAAAGTTGAAGGTGTTTTGATTTTACTGGCATATGAAAAGCAGTCAGCGTTGAGCAGTAAAACTTCTTAGAATCAAATAAATGCCTCTTACCATGGAAAACAGCAATGATCCCTGACATTTCATGGTAAAGCAAGACTGAAATTCTTTTTTTTATTCTATTCCTTAAGGTCGACTTTTTTCTTGCCCCTTTTTTATCTCTCAGACTTATCTTTTAGTAATTGGCTCTCAGTTCACAATCACCTTGCCCTGTTAAAGTCAAGTTGTGCATACCCCACATTGAGCTCATCTCACGCAGGACCAGCCCCTCTTCGTTGCCCCATGGGTTCCGCAGCATCCTTGGTGACTCCATCAGTACTTTCTCCCTCCACAGCTTATCGGTCAGTAGAGCTTATGATTCTATTTCTTATGCACCTCTGGAATCTAACCACTTCTGCCCACCTCAAACACATCCTCCAAACCTACCTGGATGAAGGCTCCTAACAGGCTTCCCTACATTTGCTGTTGTCCCTCCCAGCATCCTCTCCTTCATTGCAGACGCAGCAGTCATCTTTCTACCTCAGGCCAAAATAAATGAACAAGTATGAGATTCACCTAAGAAATGAAATACTGCAAGTAATATATGAAGCAAATCTCTCAAGATATTAGGTATCAAGCCACCAGGTAAAGAAGGACAAAGATAACTGGGCCAAAGGAGAGGAAATATGTCCCATGATAGACGTAGCTTAACTGGTGGACAGTCCCCAGTGATAGGAAGCCGAGCAGAGTGAGTGTGAGTGGAGGGAAGGAGAGCTGGGTCATCTGTGGGATCAAGGTGGTTGGGCATCACAGTGAAAGGGTTAGACTAACTTTGTAACCTGTATGTCTTCTAAAGCCTATAGTTTTGAGTTTTAGGTTCAGGTTAAGCTAAAGCCTCTTAGTACCTTTCCAGAGAATGGAGAAATGTGACCCTATCTATGAGGACAGATAGAAAAAAAGCAAGCAAGCAATGACCTTCACTCAGCAAAAAAAAGGACCAGACCCTTGTCTTTGAGATAGCATTTCTTAGCAACGAACCCAGACTACTTCTGAGTAGCTTTTGACCTGTAGCTAAAAGTCCGCAGCCCCTAATCTTCAAGGATGAGCTAACCACCTCCACCTTAAATTGCAGCTGCATCCACACTTGGCAGGACTGGCCAAGCTTGAGCACCTAAGACTAACCAATTATCTTACTTTATAGCCTCCTCATACAATCCTAAATTGCCAAGACTGTAACTTCAAATCTCCCGTAATTTTTCTTTTAAAAACCTAAAGGCCTTTGTCTCCCGGTGCCACTCTTTGCTGACCGGCAGGGGTGACCCCATTGCGCAATGGTTAATAAACCTCTTGCTTTTGCAACGAGTCTTGGTCTGGGGGAGTTTCTGGGAAGGGCGCGATCTTAAACTCCTGAGCTGTGAGACCCCAGGTCTTACAACAGCAAAAGTTACCCGAAAGGAGAGAGCTGCCAAGGGAGAACTTTAGGGGTCTTGGGACTCTGTTCTTCTTAGGTATTCAGCAGGATGTAAGCCGATGTGTTGCCACTGAGGAGTGAGCCCTGCCTGAGGAAGAGCCAGTCCAAAGTGCCATCCAGGTGCCAATAAAGCCCATCCCCAATTGTCAGAGTGAAAAATTTTGTAGCTCTCAGTTACTCTGGAGCAGTACTAGGGGGGTTTGCCTAAGGGAGGAGGAAAATTGTCCCGAGATGTGATGTGTGAGTGACCTGTTTGCCAGGGCTTAAAAAGCAACGCCCAAGTAATCAGACTACAATTCAGACAAAACTTGAGAAAATGGATTAGTAATACAAAACTATGTAGCAGCCAACAGTATAAGAACCAGTGTTGACATCCAACTGAAATTAGCAGGTAGAGGGGAAATCAAAGTAGAAGACATCAAGATGACTGATTTTAAAAATTGACTCAATTCACAGATGTTATAGAACTCATAGACACAGACATTAAAGTACTTACTAAAGCTCCATTTGTGCTCAAAGAACTGGAAGAAAGAGAACATGTTTAGGGCAGAGGGAGATTTAAAAGGTGGACATCCCGCTGTAGATGACGCCTCAGTGTCAGATGTCATCAGCAGAAGAGTCTACACTGTGTGTGTGTTTTGGGGGGGGGGGGTCAGCCTGAAGACCCAGCAATAAGAACTACCCAAAATGAAGCACAGAGCAGGCAGAGCGGCAAGCAAAGGATTCAGTGAACTATGGCTAAAATGTCAGAATTCTAATACATATGTTATATAGTAGGGTAGAAAGACTGCCTCAAGAAATAATGACCAAAATGTTTTTAAACCTAATTCATTTAATACACAAACCAACAAAGCAAGTTTATTTTTTCTTAAGTTCAAGAATCATTAGAGAAACTGCAAGTTACATAAAAATTAGTTCAAGACTAGGAATACATAGAACTGAAAACAGCTAGAGAAACAAAGAAAAATGTTTGTTCCGTAGGACCAGGCAACTGAAAAAGACACAGATCTAATCTTTCAAGGCTCTGAAAGACCCAAACTCTGTTTAGATTCTTGACCAGGGAAGCACCATTGTTCAAAGATGCTCAGTGGGGATCCTTCAGTCAAGTCTGAACCTAGTGGGTAGCACACTTTCATGTCAAGAAAGTTAAAGGAATCTCTTTACATGAGGCAAATGACTCCAGAAGATTTGAATCTGCATAAAGGAAGGGAGCCCAAGGAATGGCCAGGAGGAGGGTGACACAGACACTGTCTGGAAATCTCTGGAAATGATAACCGGGAACAATCAGCATCTAAAGCAGAGTGAAAAATATTTCTCACGCGGAGAAATATATACAAGGCAAAAATGGCATAAGCTTAGGTGGGGGCATAGAAGTGCATGGCAATGAGGTGTTTATACTGTAAGGGGTTAGAAACAATTATCTGAAAGTAGATTTTGATGAAGCAACAGTATAAACTGTCACTAATCATTAAAGTAACATCACCTCAACCAGGGCAGCTCAGTCTTCCCAGTGTCCTGGCTGGAATTTGAAGTACTTGATGCCAAGTTTAGGAGCTAAAGGTGGGGCAGGGAACAGTGTGAGCAGAGGGGGAGGGGAAGAGAGGAAGGAAGGAAGGAGGGAAGGAAGGAGGGAAGGAAGGAAGGAGGGAGGGAAGGAAGGAAGGAAGGAAGGAAG